>JAIPRM010002778.1:0-28816 GCA_025469315.1 Stegophylla sp. TES_Ste_2020
TTTCAAAAAAACCACTCTGAAACCATAATTTTTTGATCAAAATTTTATGAAAATTTAATCATAGATAGAAAATCCTATAAAAATGATTTTGGCGCAAGAAAATTTTAAAAATGCGAAAAAAAATTTTAGACATTTTTCTAACATTTTTTTTTTTTATATTATTAACTTCCCTCGTTCAGAATCGTTTTATTGAAGAAATGATTTATCGTTTCTTTAAAATTTAATACGCCTATCAAGAGAATTTCACCCGTCGTGCGAAGTATGTCCGGCTTTTTTTATTATATTATTTTTATAATTATTATATTACATACATTATAATGATTAATAACGTGTTTTATGTATTATATATGATATACGATTATCCCCACCTAACTTAGTATATTTTAATATAGAGAGTGAAATATGTTGTCGAATTTCAGTTGACTCTCAAAGGCCACTTGTATTTTTAAAAGTAGCGTTTTGCAACAAATACCCTCCGGCATCCGGTTTAAAATCCGATATTAAAGTGAAGAATTTAAGCGAACCATATTATTATTAGTATTATAATGAAGAACGATAATTTTAATAGTTTCGAACGGCCGACGGGCATGCAGTCGAATATTTCTGACAAGGTAGTAACATTGCTCGCATTTCAAACACTTCCGTTTAGATAAACGCTTTATCCATTTGCTTAGCAATTTTCTGTGTGGAATTTTGTTAATTAATATATCCACCGTTAAGATATTCTTAGTTTAAACACCCACAAAGAATGTGTAGGGTGTCCCTGTTATGCTTGAATCGCAACAAAATTGCCTTAATGAAAGCTGTATCCTGAAAGCTTTCTGTGTCTTTCTGTAAAAATGAACATGAAATTACTTTGTTATTAAACAGTAGTATTAGACTATTACTGGACTTTTGAAATGCAACATATATCCACCAAGAGTATTCCACCCGAGGAGCCAAGAACACTTCAAGGTGCGCAGTACATATTTATTTTTATTTTCTCTTTAGAAAACAGGTCGAACACAATACGAAAGTATTGTGTTACAAAACAAAATACGGTATACAATGGAATACACAGTAAGTTTACTCAGGTATACGAAAATATTATTATTTCGCCATTTTAATAATCAAATAAACAACAAAAAGTACTGACGAAATATTAGTAACACTCGTATATTATTAAAAACCACGCAAACGCATACTTTATAAGGGTATCATTATTAAATACGTGACCTGTTCCACCCAAATGCATGTTGCATGCAACGGATGTAATGAATTAATATTATGAATTTTTTTTTTTTTGTTTTATTTAATGTTACTTACACCCAGAGAACACATTGTCAACAAAATTACTATTCAATATGCGTTCGGTTATAGTAATTTATTTAAAAATAAAAAAACAAATGGTTCATCAACTCTTTTAAAAAATATTTGATAATAATTATGATATTTTGAAAAATATACTAATAATTTCAATTGTATAATAATTTAAACTGTTCAATTTTTTTTTTTTTTTTGATTACAATTTTGTATTGTATTATATATATATATATATATATATAATGTAGATTTGAGAGGTATCCTTTGAAGAACAATAATTTCATTTCTTCACACCTCGTGGTTTACTTCGGATAACGCTAAATGCAATCTATATATTATCATAATATGATAAAACACGATAATATTATTATAGTATTGCAATTCATTAAGTAATTAATTTAAAATTGACAAAAAATGTATCAATCCGACCGAAGCAATAGTTCCCGTAGTAATGGACGTCCTGTAAATTCGATCGTATAAACATCCTGAATTATATACAAAATACTCGGTGGGATTAGAAAAAGTTATAAGGTATAATAAATTTAGAAAAACATTAAAAAACTGGCAACTTTTAATAAATATTTCGTATATTTTAGTTTTTTGTATTTAAAACAGTTGAAGATTAACGAAAAAACAGTATTACTTTTTATCATAGTATACTGTAAAGGGTAGTATTGTACGCCAAAATGTATGAGATCTCCTATTACGTCTGGCGACGCCACTTCCATGTGCAGTCTTCTGGTTTTCATTCGGCCACGACTATCTTCGTAGTAAAGTCCTCGTTTCTTCTCGTCACACGGTCCGACCACTGTATTTTTTTACATTTTCATGTATAGCTATAATCTCTATATACATATATATATATTATTTCTTGTATTTCTTTAACGAAATCCATTTGCTCCTATATATGTATAGATCTGGTCTCTATAAAGTACTCCATATTTTTTTTTTTTTTCAAAAAACGCTCGGTTTCATCTCTGTTACTTTCACTGTCACACTAAGGTTGGACTGATTTGAAATAATTTTCTGAGATTTAAAAATATGATTATTTCCATCTTTGATATTTTCACAACTAATGTAGTTACAACATTTCCAATCTAACTCGGTATTAAGTATAGTGTACACCTATAAAAATATTATTCGAAAGTCTAATAATCTATTTACACCGACCAAGCTTGCTGAAAGTAGTAACTGTATAGATTTTTCTTTGGAGTTCAATGCGAGAATTTTACATATAATTATACAAAATTAAGAATATTTAAATTCATAACACTTCGACAATCGTTTTTCTAAAATTACAAATACCCCGACGAGGAGGTTGTTTTCTGGATAGATTTCGTCGGTATATACTCAACAGTGTATTTGCGTTAATACGCATTGTACCTAAACGTACTATTAAAAATTACCCATTTAACTCGGGTAAAAAGTACTCGAATCATAATGATTATGTCAGTGGCGTACTCGAGGGGTGGCAATCATCAGCACCCTTTCCACGTGCCAAGAGAAATAACGTTTATTGGTATCATTTGTATACGACACATATATTATAATAATTTTTATGGTGTGTTGATTGATTTTGATCGTATTTATGAAACAGTTGAAATATAACAAATATTGAGACGAGTAGATTTATCATAAAGTTAAAAGGAATAAATTCAATAATTTCAAGCAAGATCATTTTGACGTTTGACATTACGATCCATTTATCATTATTATTATCATAGTAAAAAAAAAAAAAAAAAGCAGAATCGTCATAGAAACGTATTGAATTATTATTATTAGGCAAGAACGTAAAATATTTTAACAAACTTTCATTTTTTCATTAAAAAACAAAAAAAAGTCTGATAAGTGATGAAAACATATTGGTTTCAATTTTTTTTTTTAATTGGTTTTTGTAAGTTTTTCGGAAATGTGATTCATATGTTACTACCCTCTGATCCTTAAAAAAAAAATACTCGAGTACGCTACTGGCAACTAACATAATACACTATATTATTATTATTATTCACTTACCTTGTGAAGGGCCAGTCTGCGTCTGTGGTGGTCGGCGCCGAAGTGCTTCTGCACGGCAGACTCAGCCTCGGGACGATTTTCAAAGTGATCGGCCTCCTCCGCCGCGTGTAATCTGTGAAATTCAAACGTCGTTAAAAATATTGTCATATTATAACGTGATTCCTAGGAAATTATCATTCTGATAAAAAATATTTCATACAAAAATAGTATAGTCTATAGTCATTATTAGAGTGATTAGTCAGACGCTCTAATATTTTTTATTGTAGAATAGTTATTAGTTTTAATTTCCGAGAAGAGTGGAACGGCTAAAACAGTGTTTTTTTTCAATAATGTTTATTTTCTTCATTTTCTTTTAAAAAATTTCCGTCAGCTCGGATCAGTATAATATTAAGCAATTTTTATTAATAGATAATTCAGATAACAATAATTAACATTGTACTTTGGAAAGACCATAAATTTTGATTTTCACATCGATTTTTCAAAAAACTAGAAACCCGGATACGGTGCTTTTAGCAAAACCAGAAATGGAAACAGCCAACCTTTTTTAGAACTAGTAGAAAAATTTAGCAATGCGGCAGGCCTAAAACTTTACAGATTAAACAGCTATTAGAAATACTATATACCCTAATAGCACTAAGACCTTCCTGGGTAGTTCATAAGAGGGTCTATTAAGACTCATGGACCATGATAAAAAGGTACCTATTTGGTTCCGGATGGGTCTGAAGACTGTCTTACAGACTTCCTAATGTCCGATTTGAAACTACTCATGAGACCTACTGGACAGACAGGAAGTATATAGGACCCGATTCAGAATATCCTATGAATCGCCCGTAATGGTCTGTCGTGTTACATATTTAGGTCTGGAATTTAATTATTTAATCTAATATCAATTTTACTAAAACGTTAATTGTATTAAAATAAGCTGATATAAATATTTACAGGCATATTTTTAATAAAATTGATTGTATACTTTGTATTATACAGTTATAATATACCTGCAGAATTAGTAAACTATAACATTATTATATAGTATATTGTCATGACTAAATTCTTCAAAGCTTTTAAGGGACGAAACTGGATAGAGTCTGGGATGATTAAAACGCTCCCCATAGGGAAGTCCCCAGTAGGTATCGATCGGGTACTATATACCTATATACCACCTATGGTACCAGGAAGATCTCTGTGCTGTTAGGGTAAATATACTGAAAAAAATGCATATTTAAAAGAATTTTTTTCTCGGGGAGAGGGTTAAATCACGTTGCTCTCGATCCCCTTACGGTAGTGTCATTGAAATTGTCTATACGGTTAGGTAGGGCCAATGAGATCACGGAAAATCAATATGAAGACGTCGTTTCTACTGCGGCCACAGCCCCCTCCTCCCCCCCACCCTCGCCACGATTACCGAAGTACGAGTTAGCTAGCCTCTTGGATTTTGCCGTTTGTTTAGAAATTCTCGCATATCCGTCAGTACACACACACACACACACACACACACACAAATTGTATTTATTTGGTCCCGCGAGTACGCTTTGAGCATTCGCATGCATTTTCTCCGGGGGAAGAAAAACCGCTTTTGCTCGGAAATACGTAACTCCGTGGATCCGAAGTAATGTAATATGTAATCTTATCGGCCGCCGCACCGAGACAATTGCTTTTGTTCACATTTTTTTTTTTTTTTTTTTTTTTTTCTCATTATTGTTATTGTTTTATTTACTACCCCCGTCTGGCTGGCGGTGGGTTTGTCTCGGGGATCCGAGAGAACAAATGAAAAAATATAACGACAAAATAATTCGTCAGACGGACTCGCGTCGTACTTACGTGGTTTGTCGTTCGTCATCAGGTTTTTCCTATCGACAAACTATTGGTTTCTTCATAATATGATCAGCCCACGAAGATTAACTACTCACTGTGATTCGAATTGATTTAATCCTGTTCAATGAATTATAATATTTTCAAAAAAAAGCTATTATTTATTTATTTATTTTTTTTTTTAATATTTCTACCAAGTCTTGCTGTCAAAAATCAGTTTAAAAAATTGAATTGGTAAAAGAAAATTGCCCATTGAAGGATCTCAACGTGCATTTAATATTATATAGGAGCATATAACACGATCATTGTTGTTCAATAGATAAATTTATCTAGATACTTCATATAGATAAAAATATCAAATAGTTATTTTAGCTAGATACAAAAAATAAGTGTCTTCTAATTTTCGTCTAGATCAAAATAATGGCTATTTCGATAAATATTTATCTAGATGATTTACAAAAATCATTGTCCGAAATCGACAGCAATGAAATAAAAACATATTTGATATGAAATGTCTTTATTCGTGGGACATGGAAAATATAAAACTAAACGTGACTACAACATTTTTAAGACACGTTTTTCTGAATAACTTCCATATTGTATAGTAGTGAATGTGTAACTACACACCGATTCTACGAAATACAAACTTTAATTAATAATATTACAATAATCATCATACGACCAGTCAACAATAGGTGTAAAAAAAAATTAAATTTATTTAAAAACAAAATATAACGCACTATTTATATGGTGCCTATTTGAAAATATCCAAAGAGTTCAGACGTCAGACAGTGAAAATAAAAATAAAAACGGTTACTACTTGTTTTGCCTCTCTTTTCGAAATTTCGATTATCACTTGCGTGAAATGACATAATATGATAATAATTAGCGATAACTGATGATCAGTCGTGCGCGTCACTATTGTCTGGAGCTTCGCGTTTTTACCTGTGTACTTTACTCCACAATTACCACGAAAAAAAAGAAAACCAAAAAAAACGCATTGGATAATACTGAATTTGAGTCACCACATTTTTAATAGAAAGATCCCGTAATTATTCGACAGATAAATTAAGTAAAACATTAGCTTAAAAATGTGTTTGTAAATATTTTTAGTTTTAATTACTTATTATTTATTATAAAAAAAATAAATATATATATATATATATATATATCTTATTTTTAGCTAGATAAAAATAATTTTTTTCGATATCTAGATAAATTGAATTTTTGCAATAACGATCTAAGTAGATACATATACATATTTTTTTTTTTATCTAAGTACAACACTGGACATAATGTGAAACTTAGACGTTAAACTCTTGTATCACCAAAAGTAAAGATGAAAAATATCATTGAGTGCATGTCATATCCTTTTGTGTAAAATATCGTCTAACAGAGTAGTTACAGAGATTTCAGTTTTGGATTCTATCGAGAATCGTAACTTTTTTCCAGGTGAAGAAGCACGACGTCATACCCACGAAAATTTCCGTCTCTTTAAATTTAGTAGTACCGAGTGTTTCTTTTATCGTTGAATACACACAGAACTGTCAGCCGATTTCGATTATTTTATACGAAAAAAAAAAAAAATAAATAAATAAAATATAAATTCGAGGAATTCTTTTTGCTCTTTTTCTACTCATTTACTTTCGCTACATTTGAGTGAAAATTCAGATTTTTCATTATTATTATATTTTATTCGGTGATTTTTACGGTTTAAGTCTATCTTGAAATCTTATAATTCTTATAATTCTATCTTAAAATTTTCGCAACATTTGGATAAAAAAAGTTTTAAAGGCATTTTTGTTAAATTCTATGTAGTTTTCCCAGATTTTTGGAAAAATATTTAGGATTTCGAAAAATAAACCTTTCAAAAGTATCATCTGGAGGTAAATTCTGATTCTAAAAGATTCTGGTCATAATTTTAGACAAGTATTTCTATACAAAATGTGTTTACAGAAAGAAAAATAAAAATAAACATCATTGAAGAACACTAGTTTCTTTGATCTATCCAGAATTTAAAATTATAAATTTACACAGTTAAAGATTTTATATTTTCATTAAAAAAAATCAGTGAGATATTTTGTGATATGGTGCGTGTAGTGTGAATATTTCTTTACAGTATAAGGCGTATATATTATAGTTTGAACTCTAAAATATAAATAAACAATTTTTTTGGTGACACACCAGTTGAGAACCACCGGTTTATGAGATATACATTTCAAGTTTAGAATAGCGCGGAGCAGCCATGTACTCAAGGGGGTAGCGAGGGGGGGGGGCAGTACTTTTCTTAAAAATAAATAAAAATAAAAATCTACAAATCCGAAATTCATGTGTAATATAAACTCGTATAATTAGATTTACAAATTAGAAACATACTACCTATACAGACTTTCTATAGTAGGTAATTATAATTAATACAAAATATTAATTACAATTTTATTTTTTGTGCTAGTGCGTTTGTCACTTAAATGTTTCTAATCATTAACGCGCGTATACGTGCAAAAAAACGTATTCAATTCGCGTAGTTTTAAAATATAACATTCCGCATAGTTGACAAACACCACGCGGATAAGCAATTAGGAACAAAGAGCATATTATTATTATTATTATTATTATACAGTAGCAGTGTAACAGTAGCAGCCGTATAATATGTGTGATTTGAATGCGTCCAATTAGGCGTATCATACTATCGGTTGTTAAGACATAATGTACACCATATTATATATTGTAATTTGAACGTTTAATGACATTTTCTCACTAAACACATACACACACACACACAATAGTGCTGTAAACTAACATGGTCACTCCGGTTTTTAATTAACTCGTGTTTTTTTTTTTTTTTTTTTTTTTGTTATGAATGGGAGAAAAAAAAATGAATTCTTGTAAAACAAATCGTTATGTGATTTCATAGGTATATTGTTGTTTTTTTTTTTTTTATTTATTTTTTTTCTGTTTGCCAATGTATTTAATAGCCAGAGTTACGACTCAGTGTCGTTAATTACATTTTCTTTTTACAAAGAGTTTCTTTTTCGCTTCGACGGCGTGGTGTATAGCATTGTCTCGAACGAAAAACTCAATAATAATCAAAAAAAAAAAAAAATAAAAAAATCAAGTCAACAAATACTTTCAAATCTTTTATAACAATAAACTAAATTGCCACGTATAAAAATGTTTAAACAGTTTAAGCGAGTTTTTCATTGATAGTCACCGAAATCAATAAACCGAATTGAAAGGTCACGTTAAAAGGTTTTCGAATTGAAATTTATAACTAAAATAAACTTTTTGTTTATTCAAAAAACCAAAAAAAAAAAAAACGCCAGGATACGACCGAAGAATAATTTTTGAAAAAATCAAGTATAATTTTTGTTCTTCGAAGAATTTACTATAAATATTAATGAGGTTCTTAAACCCAACTTTTACTTTTACATTTATTCGAAGAAAGTACATCGCCAGAATTATCGTAATATGATGATATAAATACACGTTCCTTACCTTTATCTATACTTATGGCCGAAATTGCACCGGTAATATTATTTATTCGGTTTGTTATTCCATAGAGTGTTGAAAAGTTTGGAAAATTTAAGTTCTAAGGATTGATCATAATTTCATACAATATAATGTTATTTCACACTATAAGTATATAAGTATTTTTAAGTTCGCGTTTTCGTTTAAATCGATTCAGTCAATTTATAATAATAATAATAAAAACGTCAACACACTTCAGAATATATTGCTTTTTCACGAATAACATTTTTTTACTATGCCGCCATAAGTCGAAGACTTGAATATTTCAACAATCATTTTTAGTTTAAGATTTCGCTCTACGCCATAAAATGACAGTTATAAAATTTACCCCTTAGAGGAATTCGTACACAGTCATTTTTCTGAATGCATAAATCCGCGATGATTTTTATCATCATTGCTTTTAAATTGAAATATCATTCGTACACACACACACACACACACACACACACTCGTCTGAAGAGTTGCGAACACACTTACAGGACAAATTATGCCTGTTTTTTATTTTTTATTATTGATTTTCTTTACTCGGAATCTATACAGAAGACGTACTCGTCATAATTTAATGCCTTTCAACAAAAAACGTTCTCGACTGCGTTCAAAATAAATTTTATTCGGAAAATCAACATTCAACGTGAAAATCTGAGAAATTAAATCAGTGTATACCCTAAAATACGGTTTAAAATATAGTATATTTTAAACCGTGTCTGTTCGATGGTGACCTGAATCATCAATTATTTTTGCTATCATAATATATATATATATATCAGTGATTCCCAACGTGGACGTTGGAAATCCTTTTATGAGTGTTTTTAATGTTGAAGGGAGAGTTTTACTGGGTGCTAACGTCGATGATCTACTGTCACTAATATTTTTAAAGTCAGTAAACTTATTGCAAAGAAATTTATTGCTGAGTACGATATAAAATAATTTAAAACATCAAATCTACCAAAACCAATTTTTTTCAAACCCGGTTAAGTATAAATAATAATAGTGTATTATTCTGTGACATTTTAAATTTGATAAATTGCATACAAAATCAATTTTGAGCGAAGCTCATTAGAAAATTTTATTATATTACTAATATTTTGAAAAAAGTTTTATTATATTACTAATATTTTGAAGAAAATTTGTATTAATTAAATTTACAGCCCTGCTTATAAGTATGACTAGTGCCGAGAGTACCTATAATAAAGTATAATAAGTATATAATAGCTGTACATAAGTCTTTGAATAATAGTGTTATAAAAAAATACTTCTAAAATAGCTGATCAGCATTATTTTTCTAAACGTTATAAATTACATTCTAAAAGTCATAAATTCTATGAAACTGATTTTATTCACATAAAATATCGATTAATAAAATTTTAAATTTTAATATTGATCATTATTTACTGTTATCGAAAATTCGATTCGAATTTTTCTATTTAAATTTAAAATGTCTGTAGAAATCGGCGGCTACACGAATAGTTGTTTGCAAGCATTTACATTTATAATGACTGTTACAAAAAAATAAATAAATAAATAAATAAACAAAATGCAGATTTTTTTTCAGTATTATTTCATAATAAATTCAATTGATTGTTTAAGTTTTATATTTGTATACAACCTTATTCGCGTATAGTTATATTTATATTTACATTTTTGATTGGTTGAATGAACATTAATTTAATTATAGAAGCATTAAATTTCAAAACAAATCTGAAGTTATCGTACTGACGAATAATTAAATTGACACGGATCATATTGTCATGATTATCTGTTATTGAATTGCTAAACAGAGGTACTCGATATAAAACTGACAATAAAAGTATTATGTATTACTTTGAAACTTCACTCAGAATCGTGTTATTGAAGAAATATTTCATTTTCTCAATAAAACTCAACAAATCCTCTACGATTATCCTATCCGAGGAGCGAAGAAAGTAGTACGAAATATGTCAGACTTTTAAAGCAAATCCATTACATTGACTTACTTGCTCATCATTGTTGTTTTGTTTTTTGTTCATTTGTTTTTTAATTAATTATTTATATATAACATTGTTTGTATAACTGATAAAATACAATAAATTGTACAATACAAATTATAACTAATCTAATCTTTGTTACTAAAATATATTTGTATTAATTAAAGTCGTATTATTAAAATAGCTTTTATTACATTTTTACTTTTTTTTTTTGGCATATTTCAATTGTAGATTTTAGATTCTGAGTGGAGCGAAAAAGCAATAGTGTCTTTATTATTTTTCCTCTACTTTTTTCTGACATCTCAACTTAAATAATCCTACTGTGTAGAAGTAATATATTGTATAAAATTATGTTTGACTTCTAAAACTAGAATTTGCACACTTGAAATTTTTATAAAATAATAACCAAATAATATTTTGTTTTGTATTTAATAAGCGATTTTTTTTGTAATAAAAACTATTTCAATTTATTTTAATTTATACAAAATTATTTTATTTATTTATTTATATATATACTATTGAAAATAAATGCATAATTTCATGCTTATTTCCAATTTTCTTTACTTTTGTGTAAGTATATAATTCCGGTCCCTAATTTTAATATTATACTAGTCAATGTCATAGATACAGCAAAATGTATTGTTATTTAAACGTAATAATTTACAACATTTGCTCCGTATATATTAGTATGTAGATTCAGTTGGTTAATTTGCGTTGTTATTTGATCTTATCAAATGAATCAAATGTAAGATAGTGAATAATTTACATAATGCATTTAAATAATTTATTTTCTTTTAAAATTTATGTTTTAAACATTCAAATCACTGCACACGGTAAACGCACATGCAAATAAATTTGCATAAATTATGCAAAATTAATAATTATTTCTTTTCTCTGTCTGATATTAAGTTTGAAATTTTCAAGCACGTACATTTTGTGACTATTTATTTCAAGTGTATGATGCGAATGGACTGAAATTAAATACACAACTTCGGTTGTGTTAAACAGAGACATTATATTTTCTTACTTTATATTCACAGTCTTAACACCAAGAGTGATGGGTTTTGAGAACGGGTGTGTTACACTTGTATTAGGTTAACATAGTAGATAATTTCCTCGTTGTAGATAATATTTTTGAGCAATAATTTAGAAAAAAAAGAAATCGATAAGCAAAATAATTCGAATCTTTTTTAACGTGACTTCAATATTTTTATTAATAATTTATTACAAAAAAAACAGAGAAAAATAATTTTTTCGATAAGAAAATTTTATAACTAATGTTTAATAACGTCGGAGGTTAGGTTATGTTAGGTTATTTTTGTTAGATAATTTTTATTTGTTATATTTAGGTATTAAATAATCTTTAATATTTGTGATAAACGCGTTTTAAAAAACAAATTTATCATATTTTCGCAATAACAGTAACGTATTTTATTTTTACTATCATTATTATTTTGTTCGAAGTATTCTGCAGGGTAACTTTATTTTCAAATAATTATTAAATCTAACATTTTAGATTGTTAGAATGTAAAATAGATTTCACAAACTTCAACGCGAAATTACTAACGCATTGTGTAAAACTTTTAAAAATCGGCTGACTTCCGTTTCGGCTTTCTTTCTAAAAGAATAAAAAAAAAATCATAATTTTTTATAGTAGATGCCTCCTACTTGGTAATTTATCGTCACGTTCAAGTTGTTTTTTGTTTGTTTGTTAAAATTCCACCACTACTGTTTGTAATTAGAAATTTGAAAAAAAAAAATAAGGAATTTGTATAATATATTATAATACCATTTCATTGCACCCCTCCATGCACATGTTTAATAAAGATATCGTTTAATGTTTGACGAGCTACATATTATTGGGCAATATAATATTATGTTTTGTGACAAGTAGTAAACAATTTAGTTTAAAAAAATAAAATATTAATTGTATTCATCCGACTATTAGCGACCTAGAACCTATTATTATATCTTTAAATATTCAATTCTCTAAACCTTCTAATCAATGTACTCGGTCGTACATTTTCCGAGTATTTGTTATTTCTTTCCTGTTTACTATAGTAAGTTTATTATTACCTGGAAATTTAAAACATAATCTAGTGTCCGAACGCTATTTAAAATAGGTGTAGTAGGTAAATTTTTTTTTTTTTGAAAATCATTAAAATCGTGACTGTTTTTACGTGTACACGAACGGAAATCCAATCCGGCTATACCTCTAATAAAAAATACCTTTCTGAAACGGGAACCGAAATTCGGTTACTACCCCTAGAGGGACGGGGGGACGTACCTGAAGTGGAGCCCAACGAGTTTCTGGCCGTGAACGCGTACGGCGACAGGTAGTCGCACGTGACCGGCTGCTTGTCGGGACCGTTGCCGCCGCCGCCGCCGTCCTGTTGCTGCGACGACGGCAGTAGCTGCTGTTGCTGCTGTTGCTGGATCCCGAGCGGATCGCCGGACGACTGGCCGTCATCGTGTGGCTCGCTCTGGCCGAACGGCGGGTCGTCGTGTGTGACGCTGAAGCGAAATCCAGTGGTCAAACACTCCTGCGAACACGAACGATAATAATATGTATATTGTATTAATATTATTATCACGTCTCGGTCAAAGTCAGTCGGTGGCACGTGGTGGACGCGGCAAGACACGGGAATCCAGGATCGCCCCCCTCCCCAAAGAAATTTAAAAAATGCAAATTGAAAAACGCTTAAGGCGTGTAAAAATGTATTAATTTGATATATATATATATATATTTGATGTATTTTTGTCAAATCTTCTCCCTCCCCCCCACCCAAATTTCAGTCCTAGCCACTGAGATGTGGCTTGAGACTTATTATCAGACCGTATGGGGTAAGGAAAATATTTTATATTAGGGCCGTAGAAAAATAGATATAAGCTGAAGGCTCGGTGGTGAATTTAAAGGGATCAATCAGCCTTTAAGAACTTTAACTTTCTCTTTTGGGTGGTAAATATGTTACAATGTACATTCACTCATATTAATATGTTTATAAAAAAAGATACATCTAATTCGTTAAAATTCACGATTAAATTGATAAATCAATTAGACTCGTAAATTAATGCACTTGTTTTAACAAAATTATTTAACTACTAAATTATTGGTAAAAATAAATGTGGCAATTAAAACGATTGCAATCACTGCTGTTTAGTTTGTTCTGTGTTTGTACTATATTATGATAAAGCCGTGTAGGCATAACGACGAAGTTACGATGAAGCATTGAAGAAGTTATTGGCCAAGTAGCGATGGGTGATAAGAAGTAGACGAGTTAAATTTAAAAATTTAAGTATTAAATAGATAATTCTACAGAATGTATAATAACGGTTCGAATGGTTACGTTTTCAGTCGGCATCGAAAAAACCGTATTTTCAAGGACGTGATTTTATAGTAAATTACAGTTTATTAAAACTACAAAATCAATCCGATTTTTTAGAAATTTGACTTTGTCGGAGAAAAGGTGTGCACCGCAAAAAAAAATTAAAAAAATTCTCCTTCTATGATTTTGTCGACCAGAAGTTACTTGAAGAACGTGAGAAAAAAAAAATGAAACAGATTCATTTCTATTTTGTCACCAATAATACAATAATTATTATTATTTGGTACTATAAAATTATATGGGTGACGCCGCTCGGCGGACACTCGAACGATTCGTACGAAAGTTTGTTTTCGCGCACGTACGCTAGAGCGTGTACCAGTGTTGTTCTCGCGATTTCGCAGTAAGTCGAGCTTTTCGAGATGTAATGTCAAATAATAATAATCAAATCGAGATGGAGAAATTCGTTTCGCGCACAACTATTCGATTACAGTATTATTGGGATTTATATGTCTAAAATAAATATATATTTATATAAAACGGATACCAAATTCTCAAAACGAGTCTAATCATTCCATTCCGGTCCTTTGAGATAAATCGGTTCTCAAACGGATTTCTATATCCGTTTTGAAAAAAAAAAAAATAAAACCAACGAAGCTTATATGATTATTTTGCAATCATTTTAATAATTTACGACTGGTTTAGAAAAAATATCATCTTTGAGTGCAAAATAAAAATCGATTGAGCAATAATTGAAATTAAAAAAAAAAAAATGCAGAGAGAATGTCTAGGTAGCTGCTTACATAAAACATATATAATTAATTATAATTCACTTTACATAAACATAATTCATTCATATCAAACAATATTCCCACCGAAACGGTTTTCTGACTTTTCCTCGATTTTATTCGATAAACAATAGAGACATTATCTGAATAATTAATATAATTTTCGCTTTTTCCCGTTCGATCTTATACACTTACTGTTTTATTTGATTTCAATAACCAAAACTTAACGCGGCGTCGTAACGAATAATAATTCGCCGCATTTCATATTATATTTAAACGAATATTATATAATTATTATTTCGAAGCGTTTCAATTATTGATATTTGTTACAACGTAATGTTCAATCGCTCGGTTAGGTTCAACGTGGATAAAATTATTGCGCGCGTTCGTACGAACACAATCGGTAGGTATAAACGCGTAAAACAGAGCGAACGTTCTCGGAAAAGCGTAGCGACGTTTTGAAAAGTCGAACGGATTAAATCTTACACGACGCGAGACGCGAATCGCGCTGATAAATGTACATAGCATAGGTAATACGCAAATATATAATGGTTTATTATAATCTGAAATAATTAATTGCCCCGCGGTAAGTATCCGTTGGAAAAAAATAATAATAATAAAATAACAATAAGAATTAATCTGAAAGCAAAGCGTTTGTTGTTGTTTAAACGATTAAACAATAATTATTAAATTTATTACGTGTTGCGTGTAGCTCTAACGTCGACGACGACGTTTTGTTCGCAGTAATTATACAATAATAATAATAATATGTATATACATCGAGAAAATGGTTAATTAATATTGTTTTAAAACTCGAACGGTATTTATTATGGTTTATGACTCACTCTCGTCGTGATACAACGAACGTAATACGACTCGTTCGGAGTCCTGTTTTTTTTTTTTTTTTTTTTTTTAATATTATAACGTGTGTTAATTTTTTATTAACTCCTCAGTAGTTGTAAGAACGCGATATTACAAAGATTCGTTAGGTGGTTTGATAACAGGATGAAAAATTGCAATGGGAAAATTGCAGACGTTTAGTATTCGCTAGTGGAGAATGAAAAGGCTCTATATTAGAGTAACCGTATAAAATAAAATACAGGACAAAAATATTTTTCATAATATTTTTAAATAAATAAGTATTTATTAAATATATATAATATATATATATGTTTTTGAATCGTGACAAAAGTATAATTTTTAATCTACCTATTATAGATTAAATTTAAACACATAAAAACATTATATTGAAAACATAAAATAACATAATGAACTTAAATTGATACTTTTTAAAATTTCTTCAAATCCTTTATTCGTGCATATTGTATACTTTACTTACTGAAAAAAAGTGTCAATTCATTTTACAATTATAATTGATCTAATGGTATCCAAAAGATTTCGAGATTCTTACATTATTTTATTCAATAATTTCATTTCAAAAATTTTAAATCAACAGTAAGTCAAAAAAACGGGATTAATATGGGACTGACTTGAAATTACAGGACAAAAAGCGTCCTGAGAGAAGTTTGTCAGGACAATAAGACACAGAGCCGAAATAAAGGACAATCCTGTATAAAACAGGACGTATGGTCACCCTGCTCTATATCACAATATCCAAATTGTTTTGGAGAGTATTTCTTAATGTTGATATTGAATTATTTTTGTTAGGTTACCTACCCTATGAACATGTCTATTAGACTGATAAATATTTGATAATAATAATTGTCAGACACAAACTTCATAAAAAGTACAAATAATTTATTACTTATTAATAACTATTCATCGGCTATTTATTAATCTGATGATGATTTTTGAAATCGCAACCGGCTATTAATGAAATTTTTATAATACTCCAGGCTTAAGTTTTATTTTATTTATTTTTATATAAATATATATAGTGTAATACTTATACATTAATAATTAATGTTATTTTTAATTTTTATATACATAATATAGGTATACTATTTTATTATAATATTATAATAGGTTTCTTTATTTTAACAAATTTAAGTGCCCAAGAAAAATATAGTTCTGTAGGTAAATTGAACATTTAAATTTATTGAACTGATACTATAATTGGCTATATTTTTACTTCTGTTCATTTTCGACAACACATCCAGAGTTAAAATAAAATTTAGTTTTGAACTTTTTATTAGAAAACAAGCATTTACAATCTGTCAATGGAATAAACAAGAATATCAAAAAAATAATAATATGTAGACGGGGTAATTTGAGTGAATAATAAAATATCATAGTAAAAATATTAATTATCTGCATAATTAAAGTTGTTTAATGTGTTTTATATTATACTTTATTGTAAATAGCGTTTGATTTGAGGGATGACGGAGTTCCCCTTATTTTTATAAATAAAAAATACTGTAACGATGTCACTGTAATTTATATTTTTGTCACGAAAATTTGGTATTATAGTTGGAATCTTTTAACAATGAATTATTTAACAATATTTAATAAATTACACGACGAAAGATCCTTTTTGTATTTAGACAAAACTTATCAGAACAAAAAGGTTATGTGGAAATAAAACTATAATCACAATCAAATAATTTTTTAATTGGCATCAGAATCATTTGTTTTGTATACGTCCTTAGTAGATAATATTGTATGTAGAATTACCGTTGTTGGATTTTGAAAGATTTATTTTGAAAAAAACGTACCTAAATAAAACCTTTTCGTTCTCAGTAATTCGATGTATAAATGTATAATGAATACAATATCTATAGTGTTGATGCGCAATAACATTGAATTTTAACAAATAACGCAACGACGACGGTTAAGGGTTTTCAAAATTCGATCACTTTGAAATTAAGTTTCGCTACATTAATGAACACGACGTATTTTATCGATGAACTCGTGATGTTTTATTTCTGTAGTACCCAATCGACGACGTCATTTGGTGTTTTTTTTTTTTTTTTTTTCTGACTATTGCACAATCTCGACACTGTACTCAGTTCACGTAATTTATATAATCTCAAAAGCACACATTCACATATATCATATTATTATTTATTAAACTTTTCGACGGCGAGTTCATAATATTCATGAATAACACGCGCAGTAATATAAATTAGTAATTAAATCGCTGTGTGTCGTGTAAATTTTAATTGACTACTTTTAACTTATAAATACAGCGAGTTGGTCGTATATTATATTTCACTTTGTCACACGGCAAATCCCATTAACGAAATTAACGCAATATATTCCTGTCATCTGTGCGATGAATAATGATTAATTCTCAGTCGGTTTTGCGTTTATTTCAGAAATGAGTTCATAAACCCTTCGAACACCTCGAACTTAAATGGGATTCAAACAGTTCGATAAAAATGTAAGTTCGGACATATAAAATAATATATTTATTTGTTTTTTTTTTTTTTAATTTTAGACTTTGAGCGAAACGAAGAAGGTAATGTTCTTACAGTGATGTTGATTTTTAATTTATTATTATTATTATTTTTTTGTTTATTAATTTTAAATTTTGAATGAAGTGAAGAAGGTAGTATTTTTACAATGATGTTATTTATTTATTTTTACATACACTTTTTCGTATGTATCTAAATGTCCAAAAGTTTCGATCAGCGATTTTTTGAAACCGGATTCGCCTCTAGTTTGGTGCTTTAAAGTGGTAATTTTTTTTAATTTCTCAATTATTCAATTTATTCCTTAACTACCCAAAATTTGACGAAAAAGACTCGGAAACCATAATGTTTTAATCTAAACTTTATGAAAATGTAAACATACATAGACTGCAATAATATGAGAAACATTTTGACGCGAGAAAATTTTGAAAATATGAAAAAAAAAATTTTCTAACACTTTTTTTCTCACTACGATTGAGCACACTCGAAATGAAATAATCAAATCACAACCGACACCCAAAAAAAAAAAAAAAAACACACAGTACTAATAAGTGCGAAATTTCGTGCAACTTTGCCATTAATCAATCGCATATCATATGTATTACATATTGAATTTTAAAAGTTCTTGACTCGATGCACAAGTCCACGTCAATCGTTTACCCAAGATTTGATATTGCACTTGCAAATATTGATCCAAAGAGGAGGAGAAAGGGCACTGGAAGCAAATGCCACTCTCGTGAAAAAAAAAAAAGTACTGTGGTATTTATATGTATTATTTAAATGATATTTCCAGTGTTTGACGTTTATTAGTCTGTCGATTAAATCAATCTATTTGTTAAAATATAGATTTAACGAGGTATTTAAATGAGTAATAAATTTGGAATACATCTATTCAACTTGTGCAGTATCATTGGGTTTCTAAATAAAAAATGATATTCATTAAAATCATACGTCACATCACCATTTCTTCGCCTCGTCCTGAGAGTATGATTTTAGTTTTTTTAATATTTTCTGCGATGTGCCAACATGCACGGGGAAAAAAAGTCGACATCTACAGAGCTGAATGTAAAGTGTGTCACGTTTATCTGTTAGATACCAAATATTTTTTTTTTCTTTTAAATATTCTCAGTCGTTTTGATAAAAGTTATTGAATTTGGCAACCCTGGGGGAAAAAAATAGCCAATGAGCGCGCTCAATAAAACAGTGATGAAATTATTGATGACATTGCGATATTTTAAACCCCATAAGAGCATTTACTTCGTTACCACTTATAGCAATTAACTTAGTACGAAAATTTTGCTTCATTTAAAATTTCAGACAGTTTTTTTCATTTTTTTTTTTTTTTTTCGGAGAAATAATTTATTTACATATAAATAAGCACAATAACATGATTATTACCCATAGTACCGATTCGTGACCGTTACACACAGTATAAAAAAGAATACTATTATTTCTGTACCATTGTGTTGATATTGTTTTCGGTTAATGTGCACAGTATAATGTTTTTATACTTATATATTTTTTTATCAAACATCATACAATGTAAATATTTGTGATTTTTTTATAATATTTTAAAAGCTTTTTATTGCCACGATTTAAATAATCGTTTTCATTTGATTTATCATTTTCGTTGAACGTATTCATTTGTTGTTCGTTCTTTTATCCCAGATTTCCCGTTCGCTTTGTTTTTTAAATTATTTTTTCGCCGGACAAAAACGATAAAAACGTAGCATTCACAATACACACCATTATTTTCAAAACCAATATGTTATTTTTTAATATGTTCACATTTTGTATTTTTTTTTTTTTTTACTTATCCTTATGAGGTGTTCCCTTCTAACTGAGCCTATGGCTCAGGAAATGTGATCTGATTGAAAATATTTTTAATTGTATAGTATAATAATACACATGTGTTATATATATTAATCTCTACGCCACTTGTTTCCTCAGGTTCACAGTGCACCTCACAATAATTAATAAATCATTCGATTTTGATCTCGACAATATTTAAATGCTCAAGTACAGCGTTTATCAACTTGCGGTACGTCGATTTCATAAAAATAAAAATTGGAATTATGAACAACATTTTAAAATATCTATAAAAGATCTAAAATTTCCGGCACTGCATACTTATGTATATAAAAACATTTGCACGTTTCCATAGAACACGAGAAATAAACATAGATATAAATCTATAGTAAAATATCTAACCTAACCTAACCAACCTAATACTTAAACTAATATTTTCTCACTTGTGAATTTTTATTAATTGGACGACGATTTTTGTGATAAATGATTAACGATGTAAATGATATTAACCGAAATGGTCCGAAATGTAAGTATAATTCGATTATGATTTTTTTTTTTATTTAATGAATACATAAAATTTGGGCCGTTTAATCGAATTGACTTTGTCTCGGTGGCAGTACTGGCTCTGCTCGTTAGAAATATCAATAATTATTATTACTATACCTAATATTTAAATTACACATTAAACAATACCGTAGTGTTCAACTGGTAGGTAACTCGTGGGAATTGAATTGCAATTAGAAAAAAAAAACAATGTTATAAATCACTATGCGTTGTTAAACGATTTATTATTATTACTTCGAATCGGTTATCGGATTTTACGACGAAATCACGTTACATGGTATTGCATCACACCAAAACTTTGTCGAAGAGAATGAGTTCGGTAAAATATTGTCTTTGTTCCCGGAAAAAATTCAAATTTCGATTACAAAAAACAAATCATCTTTACTTTATTTACATTGCGTTTTCATTTCATTTTTTATTTGGGACAAACACGATGGGAATAACTTTTTCTAACGTTTTCTTTATGAATTATATTTATAATTAAACAAGTTTCGTTTTACGGCATCTTGAATATTCAAATACGATTTTTTTAATGAAACTTTAAACATTTATGAACGCACGCTGTACAATGGACCGATTCAGCAAGCATACAAAACATATTTTGTAAAATATGAAGTTGACGTTTTGTGTTCGGTTTCCATCTATCTCCTCCACCCCCTCAGCAACTTATTACCGAATGTTATATTTTAATAATTAAATAAAAATATAATAAAGATTATAATAATTGGGTATTAATTTTTTTTCGCCCTTCTACAGCGAATCATGGATAAGGGATGAAATATCAGGTGTGTACAAACAACAACAAATTTAAAACTAGAAAACTATTGTTTGATATTAATATTATTTTCTTTTAATAAAACAAGTACAATTTATAATATGTGATATACCTATGTGTATATAAAAAAAAAACAACCACAAAAACTCTAACGAGATCTATCGATTAGATCAGTGATTCTGAACGTTTTTAAAGTCGCCGCCCCCCTAAAGAGCAAAATATCTTTCAATGCACCCCTTAAAAAAAAAAAAAAAAAATATTTAATTAAAATGTAGTACTAAATTTGAAAAGTGTATAACTGAAAACTTCATAGAAAATATATATATATATAATTGGTATTCATAAAGCTGAGCTGGCCATTCATATCTCATTAGTTGAATGGTCAATCAATATTCTTAAATTTGTTACTTTTCTAGATATTTCAATGATTATTGAAAACGATCGGAAAATAAATATATTTACAGATGGAGCGTCGTTCAGTGGAGTATCTGTGTTTCAGTTTTTATTTTACTCCAATATATTTTAAGCCTTATTGTAAATATATATTATGCTCAAGGCCGTATCTGAGGGAGGGTCCATGGGGTCTGGACCCCCCCTCCCCCGAATTATTTTCGATATTTTTAAATGTTTTGATATATAAATTGTTTGATTTATGTTTCTATTGCTTTATTTATGAACACTTGCAATTGGTACATTAAATAAAAGAAAAAAATGGTGTGTCAATATATAACTCGAGGTTTGTATTATGACAATATTATTTTAGCTTCCAAAAATAGGTTGCAATCGATGCCGGCCGGTGAAGATTTGCAGATAAAAGACTGTAACACACGAGCTCCGTGCGACATTTTTATCCACATAATTCAATTTTTTCCCCAATATCAGGACTATTTATCGTTTCAGTGCCTTAAAATAATCATTTTGGGATTATATCGTCTATATTAGTATTAGATTATACGAAATTCATAACAAATTAGTTTAACATTTTACCTATTTTGTATTATTTTAGACTTAATAGTATTTAAAGTCAATTATATTAATCATAGTGTGTAAAGGTGCATATTTTGGTCATTGAATTATACTTATTAAAAATAAATAATTACTTTTATTTTGTAATTTTTTAACCAAATTAAAACTTATTTTTTAATGCGAAATAAAATTACAATAAATATTTCAAAACCCCCTCCCCTTTCCCGGAATTAGGAAATTAGAAAAATTGAGAACATAATTTATTAAACTTAACAAGCAAAAAAAAAGTTAATATTTTTGAACCCCCCCCCCCGAAATTTTTTTCTGGTTATGGCCTTGATTATGCTCAACACTACCATATCGCCCAAGGATCGCTCACCACCCCCTATCGCCCATTGCCCCTCAGAACATCTTCACCGCCCACTGGGGGTGGCAGTATCGCCCCCTTCGAGAACCACTGGATAAGATAATATATAATCAGTCGACTGTTCAAAATTTACTTAAAATAGGTTTCACAGAGTTAAATTAAAAAAAAAAAAATTTCTCCTTAAATTAAACGTAAGTTTATTATTTTCACTTACAACCTACTTATCATTTATGTATTTCAATTTGATTTCGAATTTCAAGTACAGAAATAAGCCTCATTAGAACAAATTTTAATTTTTTGTATTCCGACGTTGACGCTACATTGTTAAGAAACACATAACTAATCAATACGAATGTAATATTCAACCTGACACATTGATCAACCTTCTCTAATTCGTCACCTAATAATATCAACCCCATAATATTTTACCTAAAGTAAATTTGTAACGTACGGTATTATATTAATTACACGATTAAAAATTGAAGAAAAGGATGAAATTAGAGCCTCGAAAACCGACAGCCGAGGTATCGAAAGACGCCAAAACAGATTTCGAATCAAATACCTGTTGCCTCCTCTTCCAAAATGTCATCCCAGATTCGATTTAATATTCGGAAAAGATAACCCGCGACACTTAACCGCAGAATTCATGTTCCTAAACAAATTTATATTTTGTGTTTTTAGTATTTAATATTTCACTAAACGTGCGGTTTCTCTTGTCCGCGTTCAAAACATAATTATCGTATTAACCCCACCACCTCACCGCACGAAAATATTTTCGGCCCACATCCGCATGGATAAATATTTTGACGCGACGGTGAATCGCACCTAAATCACCGAAAAGGTAAAGGATAAAATCTTGGAAGGGGAAAAATTTAAAAATAAATTCGGTTTTTAAGGAATTCCGTAGGGTCATTCGAATTTTACTGAGCACAAATACACAACGTCAATAACACACACAAAAAGCCAGTAGGACAATGACAACGGCAATTAGTGTTAAGTTAAACAAAAATTATCTAAACTATAAGGATAAGATATTTGAGTATAATTGTATAATGCTTGGATATAATATTTTAATAAAACACTAAGATAAAATACATTTATTCTATTTTATTAGACATTTATTAGATCGAAAAAATATGTGACTAAACATCCTATGACCTCTGACTCCTTTAAAGTCTGTGTTTAAATGGAGAATGGATTACAGTAAAACATAGCTATGCACATGTTATATTGTATATAATAATTTATGATCTGAATGTAAATATATTTTCAAAAGTTTGCCAGTAAATATTTCAAAATGTCCCTCTCTTTTAATATCTATAGAAATATTATAAAATGGAAATGACTGAAATGTTTGAAAACTAAATATTTTATACACAAGCTCTAAGTATTTGTTATTGAATAACATAATTAGTTGTCATTTGTCAATTGTTATCATTTTACTGTTTGTTAAAACTTAATAATTCATTAACCGATGCTAAATTATAGGAATTCAAAATAAAATACCACAAATTGAACAATTATAAGGATGTGTAAGTATATAATTTATAATATTAATAATATTGCATAATTTATATATTACAAATGTTAATTATATAATATAGTTCCATTAAAAACCGAAATTTAAAAATATAAATTTTACCCAAAATACAGGGCGAATACCGAGTATATATTGGGTATATACAAAATTTTTTTTTTTATAGGATATTTTCCCATCACTACACTAGTACTTAATCCTGGAAAACAATCTTGTTTTATAGAAAACTCTTCGGTAGGTACAAGTTTTCCGTTCCAAACTACAACTGTCTTACGAAAATCAAAAAAAAAAAAAAAACAATATTCAGAAAGTTTGATAGCTCTCAGGTACACCCATAATAGAGCCTCAAAAATGACGGATTCCTTATGACAATATGCTAATGGCTTTGGATCCTGACGATAAGGATCGAGACGTTCGTCCTGACATTGACAAATTTGTACCGGCTAATGAAAGCCCGACGTTTGTGAGAAAAAGATTTGCACGCAATTTCGTGTGCGTGAGTCCACTAGTGATAATAATATATTATCATACATGAAAATCAAAATATCAAAAATCAAAAAAATAAATAAATAAATAAACCTACAACATTATGGGGCTGTATATAATTCAAACTCCAAATCTGTTTCCAACAGAAATTTTATAGTTTCAACCAAAGACACTGGAATTGGAACCCAAAGTAGAATATATTTAAATAAAAAAATATAAATAAAAACATTATAACAAAAATGTATTATTACAATTCAATTTGTTATAAATTTAATGATTTATATTATAAATGCAGTTAGGCCATTTTGAAAGTAATTATTATTTTTCCAAACGGCTTTTTATTTTTAGTTCAGCCATAATTATATTGTACAATATATTATAATTTAATGAATCAAATAAATATTATACTTAAATAACTCATTTGTAATTATTTTGGTGTTAATTTTATTATTTCAACAAAAATGCATAAGGTTGTTTTTCTAAAGGATATAAAGTGAAATGTATTAAAATAATTTAAAACTTTTGATTGATACGTCTTAGACGATTAGAGTAAAACATTTGTGGGGGGTAACATGATTATTTGTTCGATTTAGCCCCTAAATGCATTAACCTTATTGCAATTTTCATAATATCTGAGGGGAGTTTTGAATGGTTTTTGGGGACTAAGCACCCTCTGATTTCACCCCATGTACTCCTGTAATTATTGAGTTAATATAGATCCCCCCCCTTGAAAACAGTTTAGAGAAGCCCCTGAACTAGGGTTGGATTTTCCTTATTGTTATAAAAATAGGGCGGACGTCATTTTTTTTTTTATGTTTTATTATGCTCATTTGACGATTTCTCAGTCGTGAGAAACGAAAACGATTGACCAATATTTTTGTCTTATTTTCCGCACAGGGTAATGGAATAATATTGTCGTTTTACTCTGTGATTTGCACGTACTCGTCCATTTAACTATACGCCTGCACACTCCTGTGTACTTTCATCGCTATATATAGCTAATATTTGACGAAACGCGTAATTTGCATTCAGAACAGACACTGAAGTTATATGCAAAGTACGTCTGATATAAGTTTTGACGTGACGCGTGTGGGCATGTAATCATAATTGACACGTGCTGAGGGAGTGGTGGCCTCAGAACGGGTACCGCGGCAGGTGACAAGTTTGTGAGCACGTGTAGAGAACGATAGAATATAACACTTAATGCACTGTTGATTTAAAAAATTAGTGTCATTTATTAAAAAGTAAAATAATTAAATATATATATTTACATATATAAATGACAATCGGTTAGAACGAGGAATACATTAAGTCCTGGCATGAGCCCATATGATGTTATGTTAAAATTAATGTTTATAACGACATATAACAAAAAAAAAAAATAAATAAAAATAAATACATTATCAGTCAATCTAAATAGTATTTAACATTCTATAGATTATTCAATATCACATTTTATATTCTTAAAAAGGCAATATATAAAAAAATATTATATGGTTCATTTCGCAAATTTTTATTTTACTCAAATGTTATTTCTTTAAAATTACTATACTTAGAAAATATTTAAAATAAACTATAAATACAAAAATGAATACATGTTAATGATTAGATTAGGTCGTCATACGTTTATTTATTTAAAACATTTTTATGACAGTTGTTTTTTGTTTTGCATTGGCAGACGATTTTCGTTATTCAAGTTGTGTCACGAATCGTTTTTGATCTTCATTTGGAATTTATTATTGAACCCTATTCATCAAATAGGCTGATAACTCGTTGTTCAACAGTATTTGAAGACTCTCAGCTTCGTAACAGTTTTTAAAACAATTTCGATAAATGATAATCGATATTACTCGACCATTGAGCTGGATTAATTTCTCAAAATCTGTCATCAGTGTCAAAAAGTTCAAAAAATAATTTTGATTGGGGTGTCACAAATGAATCTATTTATTTTATGTACCGACATCTTCGAAATGTAATTGAATTTTCTTAAGCGCTCTCTAAGATTGTTTTCATCCTACTCTTTCGGTTTTAATACCATTCTGTGCTTGATATCAAACCAATATCGTTTCATCAAAGAAAGCTAATCCAGTATTTTCCGAATTGGAGTACTACAAATGATTACGAAATTTCTGCAATGCGTCAGTTAATAGTTTTTCGATTTTTAATTTGTAGTCTTTTTTTTTTTTTTTAAATTAAAGGTCAATGCTTTAAGTTCTTTTGCTGAAATTCCGTTATTATCGTTTCATTATTCAAATGTATTCGTTCATTATAAAATATATCATAATAACTTTTGTTTTTAAAGTTTTTAAGTGACTTCTATTATTATGAAATCGAGCGTGATTACTCTATGAGTCATGTCTCGTGTAATAAGTACGTAAATAAATAGATTTATAATTGGAGCTGCAAATCATTCTAACTTTTCATGTAAAAAAACCAGTTTTAATAAATTCTCGATCCAAATTCTGCTCAAAATTCTGATGTCTTTTAACGACGACGTATTTCAGGTATATAACAGGGGTGGCCAAATTGTGGCTCACGAGCCGCATGTGGCTCTCGTCATGGTCGTATGTGGCTCGCATTTCGTTTCCTAAATCAACGATCATCTTGTTTCATAATATTGCATTTTTTTTTTTTTTTTTTATCAATCACAGATTTTTTGATTTTAAATATAATTACGGCCCTTAAGTGTGTGAAAACAAGAATTTTAAAAACAAAATAAGATTTCTTCGTTGTACGAATTAATATTTATTATTTGTTGTATTTTTCTTATATTATACTTTATTTTCGTGAGCTTATGATCTGGGTTTTAAGTTATTCTTTAAGATGATATTGTTTGGTTAAATTCGAATGATATTTAAATTTGATTATTTCCATTGTCCAATAAAGTGATTCACGAGAATACTAAATGTCATTTAAAAAATCGATTTTAAATTCTGCGCACGGTTATGAATTTTCGGTTTTTTCTTTAAATAGAGACGTGCTGATAAAAATCCACACAACAGAATGACAGTTCTATTCAAACTTTTCAAAACCACCACGTCGTAATACCGAATTCTAAGATTTCTACAGTGTGTTGATGTTAAGTGCCTTAACTGTTTTCAATTGTGACATTAACTAAAAACGGATTCAAAGGATTCATTTTTGACTCTCGACATAATTTCATTTTACCCATGCGTCATGTTGGCCACCCCAGGTATATAATATTATAATATACGTGAAAGAGCAATAACGCACGTGGTTCATATGCATATGTAATATAAGTCGTTCGGTGCATCATTAATTTTGCCTTTTTGGGGGTCGATAAAATGTCGAGTTGTTTCACGTCCTTTTGTCGGCGACGATGTTCCGGGGGGGGGGGGCGGGAATCTCCGCACAAAACGAAACCGGAATACAAATTACACGACGTGAAATAATAAATGCGTCTCGTCCGAACGCAAAAGCGTTTCCATTTTGGCTTTTGTGTCGTTTCGTTCCGTTACGCTCGGAGTGCGGCGCGAAAGTCAATCATGAACGTTTTAGTCTCATTTGACGCGCGCGATGGTTTTCCGGCTCGCCAAAAACGTAGTGTCTGGTGTCAAAACGAGAACACGAGAACGCGAAATCGTTAGACACCGCAAAAAAACGATGATCTCTATACTTGCGACTCGCGTTTCGTCTCGGCGGTCACGGAGTGTTTGTATTATAATCTCTTAAAACGGTTAACGACAGAATAAGAGAGCACAAAGCGGACGGAAAGTGTTTTTTCTTTATTTATTTTTTTCCAATCCTGCGCTTACAATCAAAAACGTTCCGACGAGGAAATTCAATATTTTACCATTTTTCGCACAGTCGCGTTCATAATAATTATTGTTAACGCGTTAATCGAAGTAAAATTAGTGCCATCATATGTTAATAAATAAATACATGAACGAATTAAGCACTAAAAAAGCCGGACGTACTTCGCACGACGGGTGGTATTCTCTTGACGGGCGTGTTAAATTTTAAAGAAACGATAAATCATTTCTTCAGTAAAACGATTCTGGACGAAGGAAGTTAATAAAAAAAAAAAAAAAATTTTCAAAAAATGTCCAAAATTTTTTTTCATATTTTCAAAATTTTCTTGTGCCAAAATCTTTTTTATAGGATTTTCTAACTATGTTTAAATTTTCATAAAATTCGGATCAAAAAATGATGGTTTCCGAGTAGTTTTTGTCAAATTTTGGGTAGTTTTT
>JAIPRM010002779.1:0-16379 GCA_025469315.1 Stegophylla sp. TES_Ste_2020
ATTAATACAAGAATTTTTTGTATTTTTAATATTTTTTATCAAATAAATGTATATACATAACATGATTTTTAAGAGCATATTTTTGAGCGGTATTATGATGCACATCAGGATATTTTACAAGCAAATAACCTAGTTTTTTATGGCATATAAATCTGAACCCTGTGAGTGATTACATGCTTGATGTATAGAGTTTTCATATCATAAAATGTTAAAACAAATTTATATTAAACGGTAAATACGAACGTAGGGTGTGAATATATTTTATTAATGAATTTGGGTGATCGATCTGAACATACTTTTAGTAAAATGCTAAAATAGCATCCTCGATTCGTTGTTTTCCCGTAGGTTCTACGGGTTTCGGGCAGAGTACGCGATATCGAACGATTGTTTACCACCAAAATTAAATCCATAATGTGTCATTCATAATGGTGTAAGTTAATTTCCGAAACTATAATTCCTTAGCTATATAGTTCATCTCACAGTTACAATATATTTTACCATTAAACACATTTTGAGCATTATAAAATTATATTTTCACTCTAATTATTACAAATAATATCAACCAGAATCGTACTCGTAGATTTAGACTTGTCGACCAGACGCGATCATAACGGTTAAAACTTTAAACACTGTTACTAAAACGCAGGCGCGGATCCAGAACATATTTACGGGGGTGGCTAATCTTGCTTTAAATTGCTATCATATTTGTTAAACATAATGAATATAATACTGGCAATTATTAATATACACATTTACTGAAGCTCTGAATAGAATCGAATCGATGTATTGAAGAAATTATTTATCATTTCTTTAAAACTCAACGCATCCACCAAAAGGTATTCCACCTGACGTGTGAAGAATACCCATAGTGCGAAATATGCCGGTTTTTTCACAATTTTTTGAAAACATCCTAATATTCATCTGAGTCTACAGAAGGGGCGATCACCCCTTGGCCACCCCCTTGAATCCGTGCCTGCTAAAACGCTTATCCGACAATATCAGGTACTGAAATTTTAATTTAATAATAAATTTTATTAGACAGAGTCACCTTCAATGAATATGTATATCACGGGATAGTTATTCCATTTAGCCTTCTCTATTTCTATGGACGTCGGAGCACAGAAATAATTTCCCGTTTCTAAATATGTAGGGTCGTTCAGTATGAAAATAGCAAAATACGTCATCACTCCAGTCTCTTCGTCCGGATAACTAATCGAATAATTCTGATACATATGAAAATATACATAATATTTGACATTTCATTTGATGTTTGATACACTTCAATTATAGATTTTAGTTCACACTTTTTTTTTTCAAAAAATTCTTACCTGAATCTTTACTAAACTTTTGTCGTAGTTCTCAAAATACCATTGGACGGGTACATTTCCTTTACACGTAAAGGTGCGTTCTATCTCCAACATGACTGGATTCACTGTGACTTGTTGTTCTTCTGGCCATATTTTTATATCTATGTAATAAGCGCATAATTATTATAATCAATCACCATATTAATAAGGACACTAATTCAAAGGTACAGGTATAGATTATTAATAAAAATAGGTTTTAAAAGTTAAATAACCAAGTGAAAGTCCGAGTAAAAGTATGAGTACATGCGAATATATGCCCTTAACGATATCTCCTGAGATAAGGAAAATAATCAAAAACAATTTTTTTTTTTTTTTTTTTTTTTTGATTAAATGCACTTGAACAAGAACTATTCATAAATAATATTTTTAGTCGAATTTATTATTTTGGTAAAAAAAATTTTCTTACAATTTCGATATTTTGACATTATTGTTTCCAACAATCTCATGATTTGTGATAGTTTTTATCGTTTCAAAAAAATTGTGTATTATTTAATAGTTTTCATAAAACGGGACAAGATAATAATATCAAAACATTAAATTACTGAATGTGATACCTATCATTAAATTAAAATAACATTTTTCAGGAAATGAAAAAAAATTATCAAAAATCATGAGATATTTGAAATTGAAAACAAATTGATAAAACGTCAACATTTCCACTGAAATGAAAATTGTATAATATAAGAAAAAAAAGGTATCAAAACATACACAGTTTTTAGTCCTTAATCTAGTAGACTGTAAAAATTTTACAAAACGATAACTCTCTTGTTTTTTTACATGTAGTTGAAATGTTATAAACATTTAACTGTATGAATTATATTTTACTCGTATTTTTTAATAAAATTAAGATTGAAATATAGTTTTTATAACGAAAAATAGCAGATTTCTAAGGTTATTGTTTCGTTTTTTGTTTTTATTTACAAATTTATTCAAACTTACTAATATTTTTTCTTACTTTTTTCAAAGCCCCATATTCCATAAAATCCATGTGAGCAAATGAATACTGATAAATCCATATCATTCAAAATTTTACATTTTATTGATAAATGAAAACTTTTTTGATACAAAAATTTATTGATTACCATAATATCATGGTAGCCATCATGTCAAATAATGTTGCAGTTGAAAATTTATATTAGATCGTGTACATTTTTTTTTTGAAGTTGTTTTATATTTTTAAATCAATTCAGAATAACACCAAACATTATAAAATATTTTAGGTATTTAGTAAGACCAAAAACGTAGTGATGCATCATTGTACGTTTAGATTTTGAGCGGAGTGAATAAACTTATATTTTACAGTGATACTTATTTTTTTCTTCCTTTAGTGAACACTTTTTCGTATAAAAATACTTTCCAAAAGTTTCGATAAATAACTTTTTGAATTAAACTTCGGCTGTACAATCTAGATGGTACTTTAGAAAGGTCATTTTTTGAAATTCGAATTTTTTCATAAGGTTGACATAGCATAAAATGTATTTTCACGTTATTTATTTCACTTTGTCTATTTATTTGGTTGCTAAAGAAAATTTGATGGCATCCAATTAATTTATTTTTATTAATTATATGTTTTCATGTTTACGTCATTTGTCGAATTTTTACAATAAAAACAGATAAAAATATATTACGAGTATAAGGATCAAGGCACTTCATGTGTCAAGCACCGGCGAGACCTTCAGTACTCAGTCCGACCATGGGCATTTATAAATTTTAATATTAATACCTAATACGTATTATTGTATTATTACTGTATTATATTATTATATTTAGAACTTTCTTCTTAAATATTTTGAAAGAATATTAAAAATCAAGCAAGTTTATGTATATGCCGACTATCTTTGCAAGCACTTTTTCCTGTGGACAGTTTCTTGTATAAAAATAATTGTCCAAAAGTTACGAACAGCAACTTTTTCGAATTTAAAATTAGTCTCTGGGAGATCATTTTTCAAAACTCTCAATATGTGAATTTTTTTTTTTTTAACACTTTTTTCGGTGGATTCGGTGAGTGCGTTAAATTTTAAAAAACGATTCCGAGTAGAGCTTCAGTTAATATAAGACAATTTCACTCAAAAATTAATTAACTTCATTAATAGGTATTACAAAAAAAAAAAAAAATACTCAGTACTCGACCAATTTTGTATCCCAATATTAAATGAGAACAGAAAAAATTTTTTATTTCATATTTTAAAATTTTTCTTTCATCAAAATATTTTCCATATTATTGTCTATCTGTATTTAAATATTCATGAAGTTTGGATTAAAAAAAAAAAAAAACAGTTTAAAAAGTGTTTTTTTTTTTAAGTGGGAGTAGTTGTTTCCAAATTATAGGTAACTTTTGAGAATTTCGAAAGATTATTTTAGAAAATTGCCTTCTTAAAAAAAAAATCGATTTAAAAACTTTTAGACCAGTATTTCTATACAAAAAAATTAACGCATAAAAAAAATAATGATAAAACATCATTGTCACTAGCTTCTTTGCTCCACTCAAATATAAAAATAAATCATTTGGTATTATCTGGGGTAGATCAGTGGCCAGTGTCGACAAAGATTTTTTTAAGTAAAAAAACACAGAAAAAGCCGGAAGTAAGCATACGTTTTTTGTAAATTATTGAAAAAATAAAAAAAAGCAATTTCAAATTTAATAATTGAAATTTTTGTATTATGACATATACATTCATAGCACTCTGCTCGGTTTTATGTCAAACCGAGCCCTGTTTATATGTATTTATAATAATTTATTATTATAATAAATTTAAATTAAATTTTAAAATCATATGAGCGAAACTCTAACACACCACATAATTGTCACACATGAACAGAATTTTTATTCGCATATTCAAACGCGATAAGAATAATAAATTATGATTTTATATGCATTTGATCTGTTTTTTTTTTAATCCTTATCGCGTCATTCAATCGAACGGTACGGTCATTATTCAGTCCGTGAAAAAGATCCACCAAGTGATAATAAACTCTCTTATCACTCTCAATATAACGTTTATCTGGTGTATGACTATGCATAAACATAGAAGAGTGAGCTATCTAAATACTGTAATAACGACAATTATCGATAATATTTAGGTTCGTAAAATTCAGTAACTATACAACGAAATAAAACGTATTTAATTTGCATTTCGTTAAAATAATATAAATAATATAATTTAAACGTAACGATGAGAAATCGTTATTATTCAAATAAGTGTTATAAGAAAACTGACATTTCGATTCGCTTACCATAATTTTCTAAAGCTTTCTGTGTGCTACACGTTTTGTTTCATACACTATTGAATGATAAAAATAAATTTTATTTTTGAATTTTTTGACAACTTTTCAATTTAAACTCATTTTACCTTCATTTTTTAAGACATTTTATGGTTTTTGATACATTTTTTTGTGCTTTTGGATCCAAAATTCGAATTTAAAATTATATTTCAAAATTTTCACATAATAACTTGATGTTTATAAAACGACGAGTCATAAGAAAGTTCTAAAAGTTCTTATTTTATTTAAAAGAAAGTTCTTAATCAATCTTATTTTATCTATGTTAACAAATATTATTTATAAACACAAAAATTCTTAAAAATAAATAAGTGCTTTGTTTATAATTTTCATTGTGACTTTTATCATAATATTTATATAATATAATAGTTTAGGAATCGTACATGTAAAAAAAAAACATCTTTATGTAACAAAAAACGAATAAATGTTTATATTATAAACATTTGAATAATTGACCAGTTAATTTATTATATTAATATTATTTTGTAATTGTTATAAGGTATTTATAATTCAGATTCTAAATAGGGTGAAAAAGCTTGTGGTCATATAATGATTTTGTTGAACGAAGAAGCTAGTGTTTTCCAATTTTTGTTCTTTATTTTTATTTATTTATTTTTTTTTTTTTATGTGTACATGTTTTCATATAGAAATATTTTCCCAAAAGTTTCGACGGGTAACTTTTTGTATTAGATTTTTCCTCTATTATTTGATTATTTAAATTTCAATATAATATTGAAGTTTAAATAATTAAATAATTTGATTCGTAGAGACCACTTATAAACTCTTATAGCATAAAGTTTTTAAGGTTTATATGATTATTGCAATAGACAAGATCCATCGATTATTATCACCAAATAATAAACGAGGAGTAAAAAAAATGCAATTACGATTAATCCAAATAATGACATTTTTCTTTCTTATCATTATATTAATTTATTGTTTTTATATAATTTAAAATGCATGTATCTGTTTACTTAAAACCTAGAACTTCTTATATTTACATTTTTATTAAAATCAGTTGAGCAAATTTTTAAATATAATGCTTAAATCTTCAAAATACGGATAAATGAATCATTTTCATTAATATTTAAATTGACATAATTTTTCTGTAATCACCAATCCAAAAGTAATATTGTTTAAATCTTGAAAATATCAAAAACACCTTATCTTAGACGAATGGAAATATGTGTCAATTGCTAACCTACACAATATAAAACTGGTAATTATTGTTGCTTACCGAAGCTTCACTTAAAATTGTTTTATTGAAGAAATTATTTATCTTTTCTTTAAAATTTAACACACCCACAAAGTTTCACTCAATGAGCGAAGACTACACATGGTGTAATGTATTTCCAGCTTTTTTTTTTATTATTTTTCATTAATTATTCAATTATTTGTTAAGTAAACCTTTTTAAAAATATTTTTTAATTTTTCATTAGGTTACTTGAATCTGGCAAAATTTCGAAACTATACTAGTTGTAAAATGTATATTTCACTATATCTAATCTGTATTTATTACACTGTATTCTTAATTATTAATCCGAGCATTAATATTTCCACTTTTTAAGAATTTGTGAGGGACCCTAAAACTTTCACTCCTAAAGAACGGTAATGAATGGCTTCCCGTTCCCCACCCCTCTAGTCTGACCCCGATACTGGACTATGCCAAAACGCATACGAAACAGAATACACAAGAAAATTATTTCCAAAATTCAAACTCACCTTGCCCGACGACGAGTCGTAAGAAAACGACCGTGACCAACGGTCTAATAAATCGGTTGATCATTTTCTTTGAGTGTAATTCGTCGGTGTGATTATAATACTCAGTGGCACGTCTAAAACATAATTATTTTAATATATTTTTGTCGACCGAACCTTACAATTTATCAATTATCGAAAAATTAATAAACTGCACCGGTATCGGACACTAAGCCTACAATTAAAATACTAAAATACGTTGGTAACACGGAGGACAAATGATTGATCACAGATATTTTTTGTTCAAACGATAAACTGATTAAAATTAGAGATAAACGATAAATATAAATAATCTCATATTATTAAAAGAGAAATGTACCCAGATAATTTATCGTACATTAATTGAAGCGTTGCGTGTGAGTGTGCAGTGGCGTAGTGAACTTAAAATAATTTTAAATATTATTAGCTTATATACCCACCTATACCACTATCCTCCAACTCACTAGGGCCAACATCAGGAATAATGAGGGCTTACACAAATACAGCCCTTAAAGACTTCAACATTTAAACAGTATCACTACTACTGGCTACAGATGAACTTTCGAATAATGTACTTCAGCAGTATGCTTAAGTGCAATAAACGTTATAATTTATTCAAAGTTTACTATTTGAGAGGCAAGGACCCAATCTCCGGACGTAAAAAATTGAGAAACTACAGCTTCTAAAAAACATGGTTCGCTTTGCCACTGTGTGTGCGTATTTTGCCAAAATAACATGTTATTTTCGGGAAATAATATTTGACAAGACATTCAGTGGCATTCAGTATTTTCAAATTTTTCTGGGGGAGGTCCAAAATTTAGTTACAAAACCAAAAAAGGTAATGTATGTATAATCAAGATCGTAAATTATAAGGAGTCTAGTCATAGGCGCAATTAAGATGATTTCAGAGGCTAATCCTCCCCCCCCAAAAAAAAAAAAAAAAATACTCTCAAAGACACAGATTTTGCATAAGTTTAATGTTCTTTGGGATGCTAAATCTATCAAATAAACACTACAGCCTCCCCCCCCTAAATTTTTATCCTAATTGCGTCAATGGGTCAACAGCTAGTCTACAAAGAATTTAATATTTTTCAATTTAGATCCCCCTTCCTTACCCTTTTGATGCATAATATACCTTTTATACTTATAATTACTTAATTCATTACCGTTATTTGCTTGATTTAAATTTTTTAGCTCTGGGGTGGAGGTCTAGTACCCTTGGATCACCCCCGTATATACGCCACTGATGACATTTATCGGTTCTACATAAATGAGCAATATTATACATTTTTACTTGTTTTTGTATTCGTATTTGTTTGAGTTTTTTTTATATAATATTTATATTTACTTTCCTGGTGTGAAATGGTTTATCGAATTCATGTTCACATAGATAGATAATAATTGAAATGAATAGTGTAGATTAAAAAATTATTTATCAAATGTCGAATATAGTATTTTGATAAATTTCTATACGGCTATAATAAAATTATTTTGATGATTTAGGATGACATTTTCATTATTGGCCCAACGGTAAAAACATTTCATAGTATTAATATCAAATCAATCATCACTTCAGATATTGTTAAGAATTAAACAAGTAAAGACACTGAGAAAGCTAAAGACATTGAAGAACCTAAATACAACGTATAAAATTATTCAGAGTATCAGCCAAATAAAACAAATAGTTACAAGGCCGCAGCCAACATGATATTTCGGGAGGGGTTTAGATTATAAAGACGTTTTTTGAATAAATAAATTAGGACAAAAAAAATTTCCACAAAATTTGTTTGTCATAATAATAATTACATTATCGTGAAGTTTATGCAATTTTACATAAAATAATATTATTAATTATTATAATTGTTATATAATTTTATATATTTTGATTTAAAAATAAATTTCAGGGGGGGGGTTTGAACCCTCCTCTGGCTACGGCCTTGAATAGTTATGTTCAAACCTCTAAAAAGTCATGCATATAGTTTTAATTTATTAAAACAGTGGAAGTTCATTTTGAAAAAAAATTGTTCACATAGTAAAAGAATTTAAAACAAACTAAAATCACTCAATAATTTTAATTTTAAGATTGATTCATAATTCATAATATTCATTACCTACACATTTTTTTGACTTTTCAGTGTTGCTCTCATGTCTCAAATAATTTTTTTAGTATTTATATAAAATGTACCGATTTAGTATATGTTTTTCCAAATTTGTGTGCACTCTATAGAGCAGCCGCCTGACAGTATTGCACTTTCACTAACGGTCACTGCTATAAGATGGCTAGGTACCTCTAAATTATTAAGTCATTATTTGGAAGTTTTAGCGTATGTCATAAGCTAAATTTTCATCAATTTGATTTTAGTTAATGATTGATTTAAGTTGATTTGAAACTTTTTCCGACTACTAAAAATATTTTTTCAAACATACTTTGTACAAAATTCGAAATTATTTAACCCAATTTGACGTAAAAACAGAATTATATTAATTTGTTGTCTCCTTATATTAAAATCTGAAAAAATAATAGAAACATACCTATAGGCTATAATATGTATAACTAACAGTACAGAAAAAAATTAAATAATCGTATGTAAACCCTTTTTAGATTCTTAGTGAAGCAAAGCGACTAATGTTTTTACAATGATGTATATTAATTTCTCTTTTTTTTTTCAATTCACACTTTTTCGTATGAAAATAATTGTCCAAAAGTCTTGATCAGTCATTTTTTGAAACCTTATTAATTGCTCCTAGTTAGTACTTTAAAGAGATCATTTTTCGAAAATGAAACCCTTGTAAAATGTTTAATTATTCGTCTGTAAGAAATTTTTTCACACCAAAAAATTTGCTATACAATTTTCCACCAAGGCACCAAGTTTCATAAAGATCGGTTTATCCACTTTTGTTTTATGTTCGTTAAAATGTTTAATTTTAGTAAAACTAACTAATTTCGTCGAAATACTAACTTTAAACGGTTGTACAGAAAAAAGTTTACTAACGAATTTTGATTTTTTTTTTTAGGTCAATTAGATATATACAATGAGTGAGGTCATATTAAATTTTCAAGTTTTAATATCAAGAATAACAAAACAAAAACTTACAAAAAACGAGAAATTCCCAATATTTTCAAAATGTTATGCTTAACTCAAAATTAACCAATTCTTTTAGTCAAAGTTTCAAGTTTCTAGCTACAATATTTTTAAGTAATAATTTTGTCTTCTACTTCAAATTCAACACACCCTTCAAGAATACACCACTAGAAAATCAAAAAATGTCTGGCTTTTTCATCTTATTGTTCAGTTATTTTAAATTTTATTATAATAGGTATTTGTATTGAAAAAAAAAAAAATCGGAGGGATCTTTATCAAATTTTGGGTAGTTTTCCCTAAATGTATGAAAAACTATTGAGAATAAATAACCTCTCTAAACCACTACCTAGAGTCGAATTATGATTCGACAAGTTGTTTGTGGAAACTTTCGGACAATTATTTCTATACAAAAAAGTGCTTACACAAATATATTATAATAAACATCATTTTAAAAACTCTAACTTCTTCGCTTCACTCAGAAAGTAATATGAAAAAACAGATTTGTGAAACCAATTACAGTCTTTTATCTACTCAGAGTCAAAAATATTTTCTACTAGTTTTTCCTGCAATTTTTTACCAAATTGACATTCCTATATCAACTGGAAGACATTTTTTGCACTCCAAACTCAACACTTCACATAATTTTTTGCACACATATATAAACACGCCTGGCCAGTCAGGCATTCGAAAGAGCACGACGACGTCAATGTACGTTCGGTCGCATCACAGACATCACTGCGGCGTTCTCTTTCGCAAACTATTGCAAAACGAGAGAATACAAAAAAAAATCTATTTTATTAAATATTTATATTTTATCATATTCGAATCACTCACAGCGCGCGATTGGGGATATGAAAACGTTCTATCTCTAAAAATGCTTCGAGCACAGAAAATGAGCTTAATAAGACTATAATAGTAAGCATAAGGTTGAATTAGAAATTTTTATCAACTAAATAATATTATTTAACTCAAATCAGTCTGTATTTTGACGATTTTCAACTGATGGTTCAAATATTATCTATCGTTATTTTACAAATATTTTATTCACTCGTACGAATAAAGTTTGCAACAGGTTTTTGGGAAAACTGATTAATATTTGGATTTTTTGTTTTCAACGGTTAAAACGACTGTGAGTTTTTAAGTTCTAGCCAGATTTCTCGGTGAAAAAAATATTTTAATAAGCAACTAATAACGATATTTTGCAAAACTGGATTCAACTAATAACTGAGAATAGCATTTTCATAAATTGATTTAGAAAACAAAACCATTCAACACTTTTTTGGATTTATGTAGCCAGCATAAGCGCAATTAGAGGGGGGCTTGAGGGGGCTAATCCCCCTCAAAAGTACTCATAGCCCCCCAGAATTTTTGAGAGTTACATTAAGGTAACATGCTTTTGTGAATCTACGTTATATCAATCTATCCATCGATTTTTGCAAATTGGAACAACACTTCCCGTTTCAGTCGCTTTGAGTGAAAGATCATTCTCTTGCCTTTGTAGATTAAAAACCTATTTATGGAACATGACGGCGGAGGATCGATTGAATGGGTTAGCTTTATTAAACATATATAGAGACGTGGAGGTATCTTGTGAAGATATCTTGGATATTATGACAAAAACACCTAGGCGGATGAATTTGATTTCTAAAAAATAATGCAGTGATTCCATGAACTTAAAGTTTTCTCTTTTAATATATGTAAATTTAATATATTATATTGCATAGTGTTTAACATGCAATACTGGAATATCATTGGATTTACTTCACAATAAATTCAAATGTATTAAAGGGTTTATAGTGATTTTTAATGTATTTTTACCTTAGATAAAAAGAAAAATATATCAACGCTTACAAGACAAAAGGGCAAAGCAACATTTTCACAGTTTTCAGGAAAGGCAAAAACATTTTTTTTATTATTTTTACTTTCAAATAGTCAAAACTTTTGTTTTACAAATTTTTGAAGTTTTTAAAAAGAAATATTTTTTTCTTATTTTTATGTTATATCTAAGGCCATGCAATTTTCCCTGTTTATAGATTATAATTTTAAATAATAATAATAGTTTTAATAAAATAAATTAAAATATAGGCGCATATGCCCCAATTTTATTTCTTCAATCCACTTTTACTATGTGTCTAAGCCATATAAAATTTGTCGCTTAGTCTCTTTTTTCCAGAAATTTTATACTAATGACGTTTATCCCCCAAAAATATCGTTTAGACCTTTTATGTTTTCCAAAAAATTTGTGATAATGGTGTTTATCCCCCAACAATTTCGTTCAGACCTCATATTTATAAACATCCGAATAAAAGTGTCCTTTATATCCAAAATTTTTCAATTATATATCTATTTATATAATAATCACAAAATAATAAATAAGATTTTGACTAACAAATAGAGCCCATATTCCACTATCCAGCCAAATAACTCTTGTCGCTTAAGCTCTTTTCCCTTGTAAGGGTTGATATGTGGAATTTTTCATTTAATAAAAATATAAAACAACTTTACTTTTCAAAATATTGAAGTAACTGAATTTTCTCATAGCAGAACAATAGCTGTCTCTTTCAATAAAAATCACTAAAAATATCTACCTTCAACAGGTATGGATTTGGGCATAATTTAATAATATGTAAATACTCAAACTGTATTACAAGGGATATAGTTATTAATTCTTATAATTAGAGCCCGGAACTTGATGCATTTGCATTTTTTTTTTTTTTTTTTTTGCTCTTATATGTTGCTCGTCTCATTAGAAATTTGATTCATGAAACACTGAATTTAATGGTACAATTTTTAATTTGCATTTTTTGCATTTTTTTGTGAATTTTTCGATTCACAGTCATTTCATTATTATTTTTAGTGCATTTTTTTCATTTTTCTACTTTTTGTACATTAATTTGCACATATTATATTTAACTGAAATAAAACGTAAATATTTTTTCTTAAATATTTAATTATTAGGTATAGATTTTTTTTTCTTTTATATAGTTTTCTTTTTTCGAATGTATAAAATATAAAATATTAATGTTTAAATAATGTCATTTTTACAGTAGTAGTACAAAAATTTCGACAAAAAAAGAAATTTTTATTAATATTTTTTTTTTTTTTTTTTTTTTTGAGTGTAAAATATAAAATATATTTTTTTATGTCATTTTTTAACATTTTAATGGCATTTTATGAATTTTTTAGTGTATTTTTTACATATTTTTAGGTCATCAAGTTCCGGGCCCTACTTATAATATTATCTGAATAGCTATAATGAGTAGTATATAATGATATGTATTCAAATTGCAAATAGCAAATCAGTACAATTTATTTTAGTGACATTGAAATCGTCAATTATTACAGGGTTATTAGAATTAAAAAATAATAATAATTATTATTATTGGTAAATTACCTTTAATAAAATATAGTTTTTGAGTAAATAAAAAAAAAAATTAATTATGCTCAAATCTCTACAGATTTAGGTATAGTGAAGTTTATAATACCAACTGTTTTACACTTTGAAAATGATTTCACAAGTCAAAAATGTGATTATCTGGACATGTTTATTCAATTTTAATAATTTTTTTAAAATTGATCTTTTATAGAGAGTTCAAAAAAAATGGCTACTTTAAAATTTTTTAAAAAATTTATTCTGAAATGAAAGTCATAAATTTGTTATTTGTATTAGGATTACTTTCGAAAAATTACATAAGAAAAAATACTGCATTTACGTTGAGATTATGTGAATTATGCGAGACATTATTGTGTATTATATAAACGAATAAAATGATAAAATAGAAATGAAAATAATTAGAAAAATATCCGGGGAGGGAGGCGATGGCATCTATCACCCTTCCCCTTGCATGCGCGCCCCTGAGTTCATCTAGGACTGTAAAATATCAGTTAACAAACACGAGTTTTTCGCGTTTTTTTTTTTTTTTTTTTTTGTTAAAGAAAATCTATTTATTTGTTTTAAGTTATTTGATAAAATCTAAATACAAGGATATGTTTAAAAATATTAAAACGAACATATCATTAATTAGTATCACAATTTAATGTATTTTATTTATTAACTTAAAAACCATAGTAAATATTATTATTATTATAAATAATGCACGAATGCGTTTTTTTGTTTGTTTATTGCAAGTTATCGAGAACTTTACACGAACAAGCACAATCTTCGATCACTCTAAACGGTACTTTTATCCACATACAGCGGAACTTGTTGTTCTTCTTTTTCTTTTTATTACGATCGGATCTTCCGTTTTCCAATTCGTGCACCGTTGTCTTATTCTTGGCAGCAGCTAGCATCATCTTTCTTTCCTGCTGTAGCCGCTTTGTTCTACTGTTTCTCAACCTGTGAAAAAAAAAAAAACGTGATACCAATACGGTTACCGATTGACTCGAATGTTTAGTTGCGCGACCAGAGAGCTTGAAAGAGGGCAGAGCTTGGAACAGCCGATTGTTTTATTGGTATCGCTTCCGGGATTTAAGAACAGCTTTTTTAAAGAAAATTTATAGTTTTCGAATTCGCAAAACATTTTTTTTTTATCACAAATCCGGTTTTTGAAAATTTCGTATTCATGCATATACACCGAATTTAAAATATGACCATAATATGAATTTGGAAAAATTTATTTACCAGAAATGAAACATGTTGATTCTGATTTTCAAATTTGGATTTGCAAACTTATGGTTTTAGTGGTAGAAAATGGAAAACCTGCAGTTATTCTGAATTGAAATATCGTTGTCAAACTAAAATTTTCCCAAAAATATGTTTGAATCAGCAACCTTGAATCACATTTTCAAAACCCGGTTTAGCGTTTTAACCGAAATCCTCAACCGCAAAAATTGTTTTGGGTGTAAACTACCGTTGATCGAACCCAGTAATTTTTACAAACCGTTCTCCAAACCCAAAACCGAAACCGAAACCGTTAAAACCGTCACCGGTTCCAAACCCGGGCACCCCGTCGTCGAATATATAAAATTGTCGCTACACTTACCAACAGTGCCAACGCAACACGGTGAGCACTCTGACGGACGACGGGATGCATGACATGCCGGGCGGCCAACTGCAGCTTATCAATTCCGGCTGACCGCACTTTCCCGCTCTCATCCACCGGGGCCAAAACAACTTTCCCATGTCCGTCCACGTGAACACGATCGGACACGAGCCCCGATCCACCAACCACGAGCGCATCATATTGTGATACTGTGCCGGAAGCCGATCCGGAAGCTCAATGCTGGAGTCCATTCCGGCCATCAACGCCTTGTCGGTATACGTGATGGTACGCGTCACGTTACCGTCCAACTGCAAGGAAGGGAAAACATGATTTTACATTATGAGTAGAACGAGGTAAACGAGTGGCTTTATATTGATGTTTAGTATTTTTTTTTTTATTGAGTTTTAAAATCCATTAGCTTTTTTTTTTTTTATGGTCTATGAATGACGAAAAATGGGAATTTTAAATTCTATATTAACAAACAATACATCGTCGATGACTGCTGTTTTTAGGAAGTGAGTGCAAATAAAATTATCCTATGGTACTCAATTTTTTTTTTTTTTTTTTTTTTGTTCTGTTGTGTAAACAATTTTCTTTCATGCTATGTTTAATTATAATTAAATATTTTCATTTATGAGAAAGTGATATTAAAACATAATTTATATTTACGTATTTATATATATATATATATATATAGGGTTTCGAGTACGTAATATTATATAAATTGTAAAATACATGTAGGTACTATGTGATTTAACCCAAGGACCATATTAAATAAAAAAAAATTCTACAATATTAGTCATGGCTAAGCTGTTGGTACATTGGCCCGTACTAAAAATATCAATCCAATATCCAGACGCTGTCAACTACTAACTAACTAGACGTGTAAACACTGTAAATATATATGATTGGCAATAAATAGATTTAAAATCAATTTAATCTCATAACGTTTTTGAGAAGAGATTTAAACTGACTAACTCTTTGATTTCTCAATGAAAAAATTATTTGGATGACTTATGAACCATGCTACAACTAATTATCTAACAAATGCATCATTAACACGCTTAATGTCGAGTGCCAATACAGATCCTACCTTCAATGATTTATTTTAATTTAATTTAATATTTTATTTTAATTTAATGTAGTTAACGTAAAATATGTACTGACTACTGAGTACTTTTATTCAAAAGTTCACCCGTAAAAAAAATGGTAATAAATATCGTATATTATATAACGTGTGTAGAACCGGACAAATCAAACGGATTCTTTGAGATATGGTATTTATGGAAAGCGTAAAAACGTGCAGTTAAACGAAACAATAAAACCAGATGTAAAATCAATATCATTTAATCTTCGGCAATCTTCGACAAGAAGCTAAAACGGATGTATTATTTTACATTTACGGTGCGCTGAAATATCACAGTTGTGTGTTCACGTGGGCACTTCCCACGCTACGATACGCGTCTACTTATTTGGTTTGTTAGTGTAAAAATAAATAAGACATCAATTTTCGTAATAAATAAATAATCTCAGATTTAAATTTAAATTGCTAATAATTTATAAGATTACGGTTGTTGTTTTTTTTTTTTTCAGTTTTTGTATGGTCCGAACGATAATAGACTTACTTAAAACCCGTAACACGCTCGGAAGAAAACCCGGATGCACTAAGCAGAAGCAAAACGTAAAATTTTGTGATGAAAAAAAAAAATCGTCGCAAGAAATATAGTGAATACAAAGCAGGTCCGCATATAGGTAACCTAGACTTATTTTGGGTGCCGGTTATCTGTCCCAATGTCATGTGTTCGAAAAGTCATTTATTCGAAAAATTGTCTGTTAGAAAAGCCATTTATTCGAAAAATTATCTGTTCAAAAAGTCATTTATTCGAAAAATTATTAAAGTAGCAGTAAATGTTTTCTGCCTCCTTGAC
>JAIPRM010002779.1:16479-28814 GCA_025469315.1 Stegophylla sp. TES_Ste_2020
AAATAATTAATGAGAAAAAAAGTGTTAGAAAAATGTCCAAAATTTTTTTTTTCATTTTTAAAATTTTCTGGCGTCAAAATATTTCTCATATTATTGTCTAACTATGTTTAAATTTTCATAAAGCTTGAATCAAAAAATTATGGTTTCCGAGACTTTTTTTTCAAATCGTGGGAAGTTCCCCCTCTAAAAAAAAAAAAAAAAAATTGAATGATTGAGAAATTCAATAAATAACCTCTCTAAAATACCAATTATAGGCAAATCCGGTTTAAAACATTACTGATCGAGACTTTTGGGCAAGTATAACTACACAAAACAGTGTTCACAGAAAAGAAAAATAAACATCATAGTAAAAACAGTAGCTTCTTCACTTCGTTCAAAATCTAAAAGAAAAATTAAGAAATAAACATCATTGTAAAAACACTAGGTTCTTTGTTCCACTCAGAATCTAAAATTGCATTGAGATTCAACTATTTTCAGGTATCGAATGTACTTTAAGTATGGTATAAAATATAAATAATGGGATTTATACCCAAATGAAATCAAGAAGCTATTAAAACAATTATTAAAAACAAGTTTATTAAATAAACAATACTATTGAAAAAATCAGTTTTTGAAGCTCGGTGAACAGCAATTTAAAGTACTAAATAAATCGATATTGTGTCGAATGGCCAATTTATCTCGTTAATACATAACTTACAAGTACGAAATTGGTGTGTGCATTGATTAAATCGATTTAAGGGGTAGAAATACTACAATGATTAACAAAATCATAGAGGGTAAATATAACTTTCATTTAGGTGGATAGGGGTGGATTTGGAGCGGATACTACAGCATCCCCTTAATCCGTTGCTGACAATTTTTATTATTATTATAATTTTTGTTTATTTTTTTCATAATTAAAAATAAAGGAAAATTTGTGCTGAATAGATTAAAATAGGTGGCTTATTGTATGAAAAGTTGTACCACTAATTCAAATTTAATTATATTTAGTCTTTTTTTTTTTAATGTATCAGATGATTTATTACTCTTAAAAATAAAAAATCATTTGTTTTGTTGTTGTTTGGGAACAAAATTATTAATAGGGGTATGATGTCTTTCGCGAGGTGAAAGACATCATATCTATTATAGGTACCCCTATAGGTGGATAAAATAATTTATTTGCACTTATCAATATTAATAGTCCCATTTTAGTATACAAAATTACAAATCTGACAACGTTCAATTTTTACTTGTTATAGCCAAAAAACAAAAAACAGTTTAGAAAAGAGGTAACTGAGTAATAACGGGTGCATGACCGAATACAAGAAGTACATTTACCGATACCATTGCTGTTTTGCTCATCCACAATCTGTTGTAATCAAGCCCCATAAGTCTGTCCAGCAATTCGGGTTTCATGTCTTTCTGGCTGGGTCCGTCGGGCTCGGCGGGGAACCACATTTTGAAGGCCTTTGATGGTTTGGACGTAGCCGGCTCTGAAGCCACCAGCGAGCCGAGTGCGATCGCCAACAGCAGGCCAAGGACTGTGGCCGAAACTCCGACGTTGAAACGCATTGTGTCCGCGCGTCTCTGAATTCTATTAGGTACGTGCAAGCGTGTGTTTATATTTACCTGCGAAATCGATTCGTTGTTGATATATGCCACAGGTGTGTTAACGAGTAGGATTTGAAACCGGCAATTTAAATGAATACTGAATTTCAAATGGATAGTTTTCATTCGGGAAAATTTTCCAAGATTACATAATATTATTTTGGTAAAATATAAGTACCTATTATAAGAAACTTGATATACAAGTATTAAAAGTTTAAAGTAAAACTATACTGAAATATTTTTTTTTATTATTATTGTAAAAGAAACATTTTCTTTCCTCTTTTAAGAAACTTATAACTGTCGGTTTATTTTTAAATAAACTGATAATATTGAAAATAAAAGTTTAGAAAAATACCTTTATATCAGTTCATGGAAATGAGGCTTTTATGAATTAGCCGTTAATTTTTAAAATCAGTCATCAGAACTGAAATGCTTTGTTTTGGATTGTTATTTTCAAACTGATTTAATAAATTTTCGGTTCCGATTGTAGAAAATCAAAAACCTAGGTTTTGAGTGAGTTTATAAAAACCGGTTCCAAACCCTAACGCAAATTGAATATGGAATCGCACGAGAAAAATAAATATTAATTATTATATAATTATCTGGAAAATTCGATAACTGCAAACACAATAAGGCATATTGTTTTAATCAGTAAAAAATAAACGCTGAGTGCATACATGGGCACCGTGAGTACTAAGGGCAAGGCATTTCAATACATAGTATTTTTATGTAGTGCATCGCATGGTATTTTTACTACACAAAAATTAAAACAATACACGTATTATTCAAAATATAATACAAAATACGATATTTTTATAATACTCATTGCACATGCATTTTCATTACCGCTTACGTAACAGTTTTTTCTTTTAAGAGGTAACTGTTTTACACTAGTCACTAACCGTAACCAATATATTCTAATACTAAGTAAATAATAAATTCAAAAGTTAAAATGTAATATGTATTGTGTTGATACCAACAGAATCTCGGAACTCTCGGTGCTGTGAGGTATATATCGTGAAAAGAATAAACAAATTATAATATATAATAGGAACAAAAACTCATACGATCAAATTAATTTTAAACAATCTTTATCGTGCACCGTATTTATCGGATTAAAAATATACCGTACAAATAAAAATATGTATTTACTGTAAAATCCGTTCCATTAATAAAACCTAATAGAAAACCGAACAGAAATAATCAAATCAATCGTATTTTTAAGTACTTATGTTAACTTTTCTTGGCATTCGTGTTGTATGTGACCTACCATATTCACGAATATCAACAAAACATTTAAGGCATAAGCGTAATTAGGAAAAAATATTTAAAATGTTTAATTATTGATTTAGCTCCCGCAAAGTACATTAACCTTAAGCAATTTTCAAAAAATATTAGGGGGCTATGAGTGGTTTTGAGAGGGCTTAGCCCCCCTAAGCCCCCTAAATACGCCTATGATTTAAGGTGACCTTTAATTAAGGTTGATAGAAAATAAATGAATAAAATTTTAAAGTTATCAATTCGTTCCGACGTAACTCTGTAACATTTAAAAACTGTTAGAAGATAGTATACTTCTCACCGTAGCTACGTTCGTTTTTCACTCACTTCACAGAATTCTTCTCGCTTGTTTCGCGATCTCAAATTGAAAACAACCTTAAATTCGAAAGAAAAGCATAGTAGAACGTTTCTGAATCTGAACCACTGTCATTAATTTTCGAGTTATTCGTCATTTTCGAGCGCTGATTACACTAAGAATTAAGTAGAAAGTACATACTAGTTAGAAATGACTTGATTCATAAAAAAATGATCTACAAAAATTTAAGTCACATACGACACGAATACCCTTTCCATGTCTGTTTCTATTGCCGACCCCCCACTGTACAATACCATTGTCTTTTAACGCGTTTTTCTTATCAAAAACGTACTTGCCAAATTTTATTTTGACGTCAAAAGTCACCATCGAATTTTCGTTTCATATATTATATTTTAAGGGTATTTAAATTTATTCCAGTCGACTTCAGATGGGTCGAGAAGTCTGTATTGCCGGAATAACAGTACCGCGGGAGAGAAATTCAATTATTTTTTTCATTTTAGCCATAAACACGGTAATCGTTTGGCACGTCTAGAGAAATATCTTGGAAATACTTTTAAAAATTCTTTATATTTTTCCGTTTTGACATTTTCGGATTTTTATTTTCGAACACATAACAATAGAATATATTAAATTATGTGTGCGCGCGTACGCGTGCGCCCAAATTCTTAACGCGACGACCGACGTGAGGAATAGATAAATTTACGGATAGTATAACGAAAAGAAAAAATATATATAATAATAATATAAACGACGTATACTTGAACTCGTGACTCAGCGGGCACGCATGTACTGCAGACGTCTGTGAAACGCATATACTATTACCACTACTAGCCGATTTACCAATTTCCCCTCAAATCAGACCAAATCTTTTTCGTTATCTCCGTGTCTCGAAACACAAAAAATATACTTATTACCTGGGTTGACCTAATATTTATTGCTGCCCTGGGCAATTTAAATTTACGCCATTCCTATGTTTCATAGTTTTGAGATAGGGGTGCAAAAAGAAACGAAAAATAATGAATTTGGTTCGTTTAAAATTTTCCGCCCTAATTGTTTATTTTGTTGTTGCGTTGGGCCTAACCCTACTTATAACTCAGTAGTGTTTTCGATAAGACAAAAACGATCAAAATATTTTAATATTAAATCGCCACGTTTAAACATAAACACAAACCAAACGACTAACGATCACATTACAGTCGAATTCGCTTATAGCGATGCCGTATATAAAGATATTCCGTGCAAAACGATTTCAAGTATTTGATTGGTTTTATATGTTATGTGTAGTGTAGTACTATTATTCGGATACAACGATGTTGGTTATAACGATAATCCGGATATAGCGATGTTATTTTGAAACGAAAATTGATTTTTATAATCGCCTATAACGATTAATAATATGTACATTATGAAGAAAATTTTGTTCAAAGCGATAATTCTTTATGTTTTTCTTATGAAATCGTATTTAAAGTACCCTCAATTTAGGAAATGTATTTTTATATTGATAACGTGCGTACTTTTGATCCGGTAAACAGTGACATAAATACGCTAGAAGTATCAGTGGCATTAAACAATATTTCTGATTTTGTTAAACAATCTTATTCAAATTATAAACAAACCACTATAATATATTATTTTTCAAACAAATCATAAACATATACTACATATAATATGTACTTTGATTAAAAATTATAAATAACCTGAATGTTAAAATATGTAATCCTACATAAAATTATACAGTAAAAAATTTGTTTAATAAATCAATTTTTCAAAAAATCAAGTTACATTTTATGATCCGGATATAACGACGAAGTTCGGTTATAACGATCAGATTCCCAAGGTCCCTTAAAAATCGTTTTAAGCGATTTTGACTATATTTTTCGGTCACTCGATGTTATAATCAAATTCCGCAGCAAAATTATTGCGTTTTTAACATTAACAACCATCGTCATCGGAAACAACCTCACAAACGCGCGCCATAACAATACAAATATTTCTATATGACATGTTTTACAATTCGATTATTTCACGTTTTAACGTCATTCGCACCAAATCGAACCGAGATCTGGTCCACATACAACACAACACAACAATATCGTACACACGGGTCGTGTGCATTGTGTACGAGCCGTCCGTGGCGACCAACCAAATATAACATTCGGTGCCTACCATCTGGAATAGAATAATATAGTGTGTGTGTGTGTGTGTGTGTGTGTACACGGTTTTAAATGGTCGGGATAAAACATTCCATGGGGCCGATATCCGGCATCGAAAAAATACGTTTTATCCACGAAGTGATTTTAAAAAAAAACACAGTAAAACTACACAAACAGTGCATGATATTCAGCTTAAATAATACATTTTTTACACTTTAAGTGCCACGTGTAACTAAATAGACGTATAACGAAGATAATGTACGATGTTACGTAAAACCCACACTCATTTTTTTATGATTTTAATGTAGATGTTAATTTAAATACGTGTAACAAAAACAACGAACATTAAACGCCAGTGTTTACATATACAATTAATAAATAGACAACAATGAAATCAATTAAATTGGTTCACAATCTTGCCAAGTCGATATTTCACACTAAAAGCATTAGCGTAATTAGGATAAAAATTTGGTGGGGGGGACTAAACATGTTAATTTATTCGATTTAGCCCCTCTCCCCTACAAATAGCCTAGGACGCTAAGACATAAGTAACCTCATGTAATTTTCAAAAAAAAACTGGGGGATTTGAGTGGTTTTTCTTAGCCCTCAGAACCTATGCCGCAAAGATACCCTTTTATTAGCTACCTCAACATTCATTTCACGAATACACGGATAACAAAAATTGGTTAAAATATTTTGGTATTATAACAACAATCATATGTACCAGAAAAAGAGAATGAAACTGTTAGGGAAATTTTTTTGGTATTGGTCCATTTGAATTTTAGTAAATACTAAACGCAAGTTAATTTTCTTTTTCACTTACTATTATTGACAATACACAACATTTACACTAACGACTCTCGTAAACAAATGGTTGTCAAATAGTGTAATACAATTAATATGTATCATATTATATTTATATTCGTTTGAAATTTTCAGGAAATGTACTTATTTTCTATGTATAAGCGCGGTAAGAAAGGATTCAACCCCTAAACATGTGAAAAGGTGGTTCAAAGTTTTAAAATATTTCTATTTATTAAATATTTGAACGCAATAACATTTGGTACCCATTGGTAATATAATAGTGTAATTGACGGAGTCACAAGACAAAACGATCTAAGCATAATATTATATGAAAATGAATGAATGTCTGTATGTTTACAGAAACGAATTGAATGCATTTTATTCGGGTTTTCACTAATGATAACGGGTGTTCACGAGTACGAAACGCTTAGTAATATTGTCGAAAATGACAGCGAGTGATGTTTTAAATAATATGCAGGTTATATCGGATGAAACAGACGTGTAACATAATACGATATTATAATAACATGATATCGAAACGATCGTTAACGCGGTAGCTACTGAATTCACTACTCGCACGCACACACTAACAAACGAAATCGCAAGTGCACACACAAGGTGTATTTTGTTACTAAGTAGTGAAAACTCATGCGCACGCGCAAGTAGGCCTCTGTTTAGAACGATATATTCCGATCCACTGCGCGGGCACTTAAAGCGTTAATAAAAAATTTAATAATTTTCAAATATACCTAATAACAATAATTATTATTATTATTTAATCTCACTTACTTGTCCGACGACGGTCCGTGAGCGTTTTTCTTACCTCCGAGATCGGACGACATGAGGGCACGACGACGACGACGACGACGACGACGACGACGGTCTGTCGTTCGTTCGGCCGTTAGCACCGGGTTGGAATTGTGACTAAACCGTTCGCGGACGGATAGCAGCGGTTCGACGGCGGCGGCGGACAAAACGTCCCGTAGAATAACAATAATAATAATAATAATAATAATAATAATACGTGTCTCGTTCGCCCCCACCTCGTCCGTGCATAACCCGGCCGACCGCTCGGACCCTTGGCGCCGCCACCGCCGCCGCCGCCGCCGACCCTGTGCACACACACCACCGTGATACACACACACACGCACACACACACACACACGCGCACATGCCTCTTATGCAGGTTGTTTTGTACTGGTAAAATGTGATATTTATCGACGCCGCCGCCGCCGCAGTCGCAGCCACTGCACACCGTTTTACATTGTTATATCATTGTGTGAATGCGTGCGCGTGCGTGAGTGACGGACAAAAACACGTTTTACACGCGTCACCCGCGCCCTCGGAATGACGCGCCGCCGTGTGTCTTATAGGTGCACTATATATATATATATATATATAGAATAACACGTATTTTTTTTTCTTTCTCTCCTCCGATACGACGGGAACACTCTCCTCCGCCGACGTTTGTCGTTAATGCGTTTTTTTCGTATTTTTTTTTTTTTTTGGATTTAAGAGGACGTCACACGTCGGCACAGCTGCTGTCGCACGCTCTTATCCGTCCGCGCGCGTCTCACCCAGTGCTGTAAGCTAGATGTTGGAGACACGGGCTATCGCCAAGGGCGGAAAATATAGTGAAACTGAGCATTTATTTTGCTTAAGCTAATTAAATTATTTTTTATCAGAATGATATTATTTTATTAAAAGTATTTATAAGAAAAAGTATTATCGATATTTAATGTACACGCTGTAAAAAATAAAACTAGTATTTAATGGAACAATAATTAAACAAAAAAGTGCGTGTATGAATTTTTTGGCGGAGAAGAGGCGCAAAATTTTGTTTGGCCGAAGGCGCAATAAAAAATAGCTACGACACTGGTCACACCAGCGTCGCGGCAGGACAGACAATAGGGCCATTTTCCGTGATACAGTAGAAATCGAAAATACAACCGGCTTTCAAAAGCTAGCGTGTTTTTTCATCATTAGAGGTAAAACTACTGCACAAAGTTTTCGCTGAAAAAATTTTAGTACTGCTCGAGTGCTTGAATTTAACTTATAAACGCATTTCGATAAGAGAGAATACTGAGCCTACTTCCCTTTACGATTTCAACCGACTGTTTGATGTAATTAGTATTCATATAATATAATGTATGTGTAACGGGCAAAGTATACAGTTTGGCTATTTTATACAATGCCCATCGTATATAAGGCAATATAGATAATGACAAAATTATCTCTTTATGTTATGATTAAATTTTTAAGCCAATTAAAGAATAATTCAAAAAGAAAGGAACCGGATGATTATAAACTCTTAAAAAAAAAATACAACGTGTTAAAAGTTGCCCAAGTTACTTTTACACGCTTTTACCATTTTAAGACCTCATTTTCATTTAAAAATATAACACATTGACGTTTTAATAACTTCTATCATTTCTGAAATCTGAGCTATATATACCACTCAATTCATTCTTAACACCTTAAATAATTTACAATACGAAACACATAATATATATAATATTAAAAATAATATTTTATTTAGTACTAAATTATTCAATATACCGTTTTAATGTCATACCTACTATAATACAGATGATAATATGTCATTCAAAAAATATTATATAATTTATAGTACAGTACAACCGTTTTTAATGACATTCAATGGACCGGTCAAAATTCGTCTTAATAGCAGAGAGTCAGTATTACCAAAATAATAATAAAAAAAAAATCCAATTTAATCCAATTATACATTTATATGAACATTATTTTATTATGTATTACAATTGCATTGAATTTTTATCACAGAATCGTGACTCAAATACATACAATAAAGAGTATAATTAAATTAACTATTATCATTTATTTAGTACTTTTAAAAAATATAAAATTTACATAATCAAATAATCCGTTATCATAGTTTGTTACACTTAGTTTTTATATTATTGTTAAAATTCGTAATTTCGATTCATTTAATACGTATGTATGAAAAATACCATTATAGGTAAAGTATATTTCTAAAATAACCAAAAATAACCGTCATAACATCATTATTTTATTTCATTATTATTTCAATGCCTAGTATTAAAAAAAATGAAGTGTGTTCGTGAGTTCAAGTTTTCTAATAATTCAGAATCATTGATAAGCTTCAAATCAGGCTGTCTCAAACTCGTGCCAAAGTAACACCGAAACACTGAGAAATTAGGCCCCGCAAAAATATTTCGCACATAGCCCCGATATTTACCAAGCCGGCCCTGTATACGATGCTTAGAACAGAAACATTTAAAAAATAATACACATTTAATTTGAAAAAAAAAATCATATTTGCGTCATTCTAAGACATAATATATATTGTGGTACACATATTCGCGTGGGTATCTTGATATTACAACCACAGTTTTTAACTCCAAAGACGAAAATCTTTGGAGTTAATTCTGGTCACGAATTGAATGCGTACTTACAAATCGCCATGCCGCATGTACGACTGACAAAATTTCACGTTTGTCGAGTCAATCAAACGAGTGAATCATTCGTGAATGGAAAATTTGAGTTGGCGCCAAAACGTTTTTACGGCGCAACGTAAATGTGAATACAAATTAAACGAGTTTTGTTTAAGTCGACGTAGTTTATAGTCATTATTATTATTATTTTTTTCATTTCAAATTTAATCGTTCCAAGGTTGGCGCGTGTAAAAATATTTTAATAAGATTTACGCGGAAAATATTGGTGAGTTGTTTCAAACAATTAATTACTCGCTTACGACTGATTTTTATACCAAATATGCGTTTAATATCGTGAGATAATTTTCGCAAAATTATTATATTAACGTGTTTAATTCGTATAACCTTTGCCATGCGATGTGTAACCATAACCATAATGTTGTGCTATTTACTGTCAATACATTTTTGGGTGTCAAAATTCACGAATTTCATCTGCTCGACACTTGGGACTAGTCATTTTGTTTCCTATCGTATGTGTAAAAACACTAATGAAAAGATGAAAACTTAAGTAAAATCGATAAACTAGGGATGATGTAAATTAAATTTGCCCATGGCGAAAACAAACCAAAAAGCCGGACATACTTCGCACGATGGATGTTCTTTTGCACGACAGGTGGGATTCTCTTGACGGGTGTATTAAATCTTAAAGAAACGATAAATCATTTCTTCAATAAAACGATTCTGAACGAAGGAAGTTAATAATAAAAAAAATAAATGAAAAAAAAAAATGTTAAAAAAGTCCAAAATTTTTTTTCACATTTTCAAAATTTTCTTACGCCAAAATCTTTCTTATATTATTTTCAATCTATGTTTAAATTTTCATATAGTTCGGATCAAAAAATTATGGTTTCCGAATCGTTTTTGTCAAATTTTGGGTAGTTTTTTCCAAAAGAAAAAAATTGAAGAATTGAGAAATTCAAAAAATGACCTCTCTAAAGTACCATCTAGAAGCAAATCCGGTTTCAAAAAGTTACTGATCGAAACTTTTAGACAAATATTTCCATACGAAAAGTTGTACACAGAAAAAATAAATAAATAAATAAACATCATTGTAAAAACACTAGCTTCTTCACTTCGCTCAGGATCTAAAAGGCCGTTCATTATCGTTATTGATAAATGCACTAACGATTATTGACGTACGAGACAGCTATTATATTAACAATTTAGTTATTATTAAATTACTTATGAGTTGGTAGAAACGGAATTATTGTAATTTTATTTGAACTTTTATGCAACACATCTCGATGAAACTCGAGACGGTGTAATGATACAATACGGAATTCGCCAAGTTTTTATACTGAACATAATATATAATGTTATAAGTGTTAATGTTTGTAAAGATTTTAAATAAAGATGATCACAAGGAAATAAGTGGGTTTTAGGCTTAAAATATTTACATAATATTATTGCCATTGGAGAATGTGATCTGACCCTGGTAACACTACCTGTTGGAATACTGGGAACAACTACATTGTTTCTACACTTGCTAAAGGGGAAAAATAATTATTACATTTTTTTTTTTTACGTTTCACACAGCACCTATATAGCTCTATAACGAGGGAACAAAACTGTTTCTCGGACGCTTAACGACTTTCCCTAATGCTATCTTTAATCTAAACAAAATCGTATTCGCTCACTCGACTGTTACTCGATAGCATCTCTTTACATAACTCTCATCAAAAAGATCGAATCTAAATGCACGTTGAAAAAAATCTATAAACATTTAACGCAATTTAAAATGTGGATCGTAAACTTTAAGCATATTTGCATACTTATACCGTCGTTCATAAAATGAATTAAAGGAATCTGATCTGATACAAATTTGTTTTGTGGTGTCTAGATTTTTTCATATAAATATTTTTAGTTCATATTTCTCTAAATTTTTCTCACATTATATAAATGCACGTTTTTAAGATTTTTAGATGTCTACAGAATACTTTTATTTTGAGATACTGAGTTGAGCAAAGAAGCCAGTGTTTTTACAATGATGTTTATTTTTATTTTATTTCTTTTTTTTTTTTGTTGACACTTTTTCGTATGGAAATACTTGTCCCGCCGAAATTTCGACCAACAACTTTTTTAATCACAATTTGCCTCTAGATGGTACTTTTAAGAGGTCATTTTTCAAAATTCTCAATAGTTTTCTCAAAATTAGGAAAACTATCAAAAATTTGACAAAAATGCCTTAAATCCATATTTTCTAAATCCAAACCTTATAAAAATTTAAATATAGGTACACAAAAATATGAGAAACATTTTGAAGAAAGAAAATTTTAAAAATGTGAAAAATAAATTTTAGGTTTTTTTTCCTATTCTCATTTAATATCATGGTTGACAAAAACCCGAGTTTTATTGAAAAAATCTAATCTGATCGAGTTTTCCAGATTTTTCCAATAACCCTCCCCCCTCCCCCATAAAAACCTCGTTGGGTTTAATTGATATTGTTTAAATCAAGGGTTCTCAACCTGGGGGGCGTACCCCCCTAAGGAGGCGTCATAAAATTTCAGGGGAAGCGTGAAAATATTCACATGAAACCACATTTCACCACAAAACATGAATATGTTGTTTATGTTTATATTTTGTTTTTATTATTATTAATTTTTTTGTAAGTATGCGATTATCAGTTATCATTGTGTAACAAATAACAATACTATTTTCAATAATCTGAAGATTATTAACATTCATTTTAATACCCAACATTGA
>JAIPRM010002780.1:11713-28812 GCA_025469315.1 Stegophylla sp. TES_Ste_2020
AAAAAGATTTTGGCGCGAGAAAATTTTTAAAATGTGAAAAAAAATTTTGGACATTTTTCGAACATTTTTTTTTCTTATATTATTAACTTCCTTTGTTCAGAATCGTTTTACTGAAGAAATGATTTATCATTTCTTTAAAATTTAATACGCCCGTCAAGAGAATACCACCCGTCGTGCGAAGTATGTCCGGCTTTTTTTTATTCAGTTAAATAATATTTAAATAATTTAATACTATAAATTAATTAAATGTTAATAAATCAATGAAATAATTTTATTTCATTTTGTTTTAATGTAGATATATTTTACAATGATTGTATTATTTTAACATAAATTATAATTTTTTACTTTTGGCATTTATAATTGATATTGTTGTATTATAATGTGTTATATTATTATACTTAGAATTTTGAACTTAAGAATTCTGAAAGGGTTAAACTTTTAGAAAGAGACCATGTAAAAATGCTCTAAAATTAAAAATCAAGAAAGTGGACGCACCGGCTCTTAGTAACTTAGTAAGCGTTTTCTTGTTTAAGCAGTTTTTCAAGATTGGAATTAACTAGCTAGATTTACTAAACAATTAGACAAAAAATTGTAATTATGGTCAATACTCTTTATGAAAAACAATTTTTCTGGTTTGCATTGATTTTCTATAAAATATATGTACTTTTTATTTTCTTGAACGTCCACTTAAAGAAATCATGTAAAGTTTTTATTCAGTCACTACTGTATGAATTATATAAAAAAATTATTTCATTTGTTTTAATTATAGTTTTTATGTGGCCCAAATGACATCAATAAAGTACGTGCAAATTTAGAAAAATTCAAGTATGACATCATATATGCCGAGGAAGAACAAATTCCTTTACAGAAAGTTTCATTAAATGAAATGGAGTATGAACATTTAGCTAAGTTCATTAGTCAAGTCCAAGGGTTACCAGATTTCATGCAAGTTTATGATAATATAAATTAGTGTAATCAATGTTTCCTTAATAAATGTGTTTATTTAACTGTTGAAAATGACTATTTTACTTATATGCTTTCATGAAATATAATTGACTTAAAGTAATTTATAAAATATGAGTAGAGAATACTGAATATTTATAAAGGTTAATAGTCAAAAATATCAAGATTGAAATTGGTGCTATGAGTGAAAACATTATTATAACAGTATGAAGACACTCCTGATTCCTAAATTTATAAAGTAAATTGCAAATAACTATAGACTTTTTCATATATTTATTTGATGGGCAAGTGAATTTTTTTTCCCTCATAGCACACTAGGCAATATAAATTACTACAAATACTATTATAAGTTGAACATCATTTTGAAATACATTCACTAAATAATATTATGTATGTATATAAACTAAGTTTTCTATATGAACGAATCAACTAATGTGCATCAAGTAAGTGTTACGTTACTAAACTGCAAATTATGTTCATGTAAATATTTCTTTAAATGGTTATAGTTAAACTCTGTGAGACGTTCATGTATTCTGCACATTGTTGTTCAACAAACCCCATGTCGTTATTTTTGGCAAATGATTAATTTTGTAGCATATGGGCTGTAAAAGATACAAAGACACAGCTAGTCCCACAATTTATTTTTATCTTTGTAAAGTAAGTAAAAAATATTTATGTTTAATGTTAAATTAATTTGTAATTAAATTTTTTTTAATAGAATAATTTTATTGTAGTGATTTTTTTAAATGTTAAATGAATAGTTTGTCAGTAGTCATTACTTATTGGACTCGCTGTGGAACCTGAGCATTTGAGTTCATTAACCTTATGAGTCAATAATCCTAATGACCCATGAATACATGAAACATAAATTATTGTAAACATATTATATCAATTGTATTTATTTATATTTTGGCTTAGTTATAAAATGATACAATGAATAAAAATATATTTTAGTTGTCAGTGGCGAAGCAATAGAGTGACATTATTTACTAAATCAGTTTATACTATTTTTTTATTTATCTAATTGTCAACTGATCACACTATCCGATGATTGTTATTCTATAGTAAAAACTTAACTTCTACATCTGCATAAAATGTACTAATGAATAGTGATGTTTTCGTTTTTTTTTTTTTCTGTCAACAGTTAAAAACATGTTAATTGCTTACAACTTAATTACCAAATTTTTCTGTGATATATTTTAACGATTGTTTAAATCATTATACATTTTAATGATAATTTTACTAATATGACTAAAATTACTAATTAAGTTCAACAAAAATTCAAAATAGATTATATTAAGAATGGAACATTTAGGGTAATATTATATTGTATAAGTTATTTATTTATGCATTAGTCGAACATAATACAGCTAAGTAAAATAAACATTTAATTTATAGCCCATATAATTACAAAATTTTTATCAGGCATTTGCATATTTGGTTTATTTTTAGATATTATATCCATTTTTTTTTTTTTATTATTGAAAAATATTATGATCTGAATATTAATAATAAAATTACCATAACAAAAACTAGAATTTTGCCAATTATTTGGTTATAATTTTAAGTAAAAATGTTATTTTAATATAAAATAATAATTTCAAATCAAAGAAAATTTCATAATTTTAGAAGTTACTTTTAGATTAATTGATATAAATTATTATAACTTGAATAAAATCATCTACAATGAAAAACAATCACACTATTATACAATACAAAAAAATAACAACAGTATAAAAATAAACATTGTTACTTAAAAGATTTTGTAAGTTGTCTATTTGATCCACTACAATTTATTATCATCCATATACATATTATTCTTAATATTATTATATTCTTTTTAGTTTTATTTTATCAGTAAAAATATTTATGGTAAGATTTGAGTTCTTTTTTATTATTTCTGTATCATACTTTATAATATTTATTTAAATGCTTATCATTAATATTAACCTACTGAAGTATCGATATTATTATTCTAATCAATGAATTAATTTATTTTAGAGAAAAATTTAATGAATTCAAATAATCATATTAGTATTAATCAGAGTTGAGTTTGTTCATTTGTATATCTCATCCATTCGTTTGGATCGATCTTTTCCTGAATGATATCTATTTTATGAAATTAATAATATTTTCTACACACACACATATTATATATTATTGGTAACAACATGTTTCTACCTAGGCAATCTTCAGGTTACTTATAAAGAAATTAAATATATGAACATACAATAATATGAAAAGTTAACACATAAATAAAATATAAATAACAAACAAAAATACATTGGAGTGCGAATATTTCTAGATAGATATAATATGGTAAAGTGATTTATAAAATCTGATGACTTTTGTCCATTTTATTTTAGTTCAATTATTCACAATGTGTTTTTACTATAAATTATTAATGGTTATTAATCAACTTTTTTTAAATAATTAATCATAATAAATATTATAAATGATAAGAAAATTTAAAACTAAGTACGAATAACATGATATTTAATAAAGTTTACATTTTACTCTATTGAAACAAAATAATATACTATATAATTCGTGGTCTTCATATTTATACATGATTATTTTGTGTTATAAAGAATATCCTGAGAATTCTAGGTTCTTAAAATGTATTTTAGAGGTAATTTTTTTTACACATTATTACCAACAAATATTAAATATTTAAAAATAAAACAAACTAAAATATTTCAATTTTTTATATTAGTTGTAACTTTTAATATTATTATTAAGTTAGTTATAGAAGTGAATTCCTCATTTAAATACCTAATATGAAATTAGGTAATTAATTGTGTGATATTAGTAATAGTATATTCTGTAACACTGGGATTATTTAGAATATGTTCTCCTATTTATGTTTAAGTTCTTTTGTAATATATATATATATAATTTTTTTCCATATTCTATAAGACAATATGAATATAAATTAAATAAATTGCAATAAATAATTGTCTATAATCATTCATAATTTACTATTACAATATTTTAATGTATAAAATTATAAAATCTTGTTTTACTTCATACATTTATCACAATACATAAATGTATACATTAGTTTTAGATTTATAATTGCTTAACATGTTAAACAAAATTGTTTTATTTTTACATGTACACCAATGCCATTAATTTGGCAACAAAGAATGTAATATTTGTTTAGTCACCAAAAAAAGATTTATTAATTATAATATTAAATAATAAAAATTGTATATACCTTTTAAGCTAATTACATACATTTGATTTGGTATTTAACATTTCTTTGTACATCATATAATTTATTTTTTAAAACTGTCTGGAAAAAATTCTAATTGGTATAGTAAACTTATTTTTCCATAGTTAAATATGTCTATTATTAATTTAAGCACATGATTTTTCTAAAAATTTGATACCAATAAATATTTTTTAAACTTCAATGGTATATACACTTTTTACAAAACCCCAGCATTGACATTATTTAAGTATTATATTTTTATGTGCGCTAATTAAACTACTTAACTTTTTTTTTTATATAATAATAATTAAAATTGAATTTCTAATTAATATATTCTGTAATTTTAGAAGAAATGGATAAGTTATTTTTAGTCATATCTTATGAGGAACGAATCATTTGGAAATTAATTGTTTCCTTATTCTTGAAACCAAAAAAGTAAATTTAAAAAAATAGATTATAGTATTAAAAGACAAACACATCAACAATTTGTAAACAATATGTGATTCCTCACATTAAGTTAATTATTAAGTTTATTAATCTGTAAGAATTTAAATTGAATTTCTCTTAAAAAATAAAAATAAAAATCAAATGTAGACAATTAATAATTTCAAACATAATATAGTTGTCGTGTTACTCCATCAAATGTCCTTTAGCCAACACCAGTAACAATAAAATTTAGTGTAAATGACATATTATGTAAAAGGTATGACATATTAGGCCAATCTCCTATACATTATTATAAATTCATAATTGAAAATAAAAATATAACATTAAAACAGTGTTAAAACCTGTTGAAATGTATTACTGATTGTTTAAACAATTTAGAAACCAATAAAAACTGGTTATTGGTTAATAAGTTATATTAGGTATATTAGGGACCAATATAAACAAGGGTATATTGCGGTTCTTCTCTCCTGTGCAGGGTGTTAAAAGGTTGTTTTAAAATAAAACAAATTAAAATATTTAACATTAAAAAATTATGAATATTACAATTAATTGTCATGTGATAAAATGCAATGTTCTTTGAAAAAATAAAATTTGAATTTAAATGATAAAAATTGTATTTTAACTTGACATTCAGATAAATTGTTATTTTATTAAATATCCATATATATATATATATACTTATTATGAATAGTTTTAAAAGTTACTATACATTTAACTTATTCATTGTCAGAGAAATGGTGTATCACAGTTATTTCTTGTTTTTTATTTTTTAAATGTGTATTAATTGTTTTAGATATTACCGAGCTTAAATAATTTATCAAAGAAATGATTAATTTTAATGCATATTTTAAGAATACATATAGTTTTTAAGTTTGAGTATATAACATGTGGTGTAATTAATAAATGGTAAATGTAAAAGTACTGGAAAGCTTAATTTAGACAAGTACTAATACTATACATCAAGGGTGGCCAATGTGGCTCTTGCATAATATATTAACCTTTGAGGTTCATCATTCTTTTACAGATTTGTGTTTATTTTAGTGTAGAATATGTCAAGAATTTACATTTATATTTTAATTAAAATAATAAATAATATAATAATTAATATGCATTTTTACATTGGATTAAAATCTAATATGGAGATTTCCAATAAAGGGCCCTCAAGATCACTTGAGTTGATCATCTCTGTGGCTCTGCTATAAATATTTTTTATTGTATTTTTTACACAAATTTGTGTATTATTTTAAACACAAAAATCATATTACAAATTTAAAGAATGCTAAGGGAATATTGTAAAGTTTTTTTAAATCATATTAAAATCATATTTTAATAGACTTTTTAAGAACTTAAATATCCGCTCTCTATTCAAAATGAATGGAAAATATTAAAATGAACATGAACTAATATTTACACTATTTTATTTATTTAAAATTATAATGTTATTATTTTTTATTTATAAAATAATATTACTATTGTGATTTTTTTTTCATATAAAAATATCTTTCTTTTATCTATAAATTAATTAATGTATATATTATTAAAATATTTTTTAAATAAATATTGTATGTTTACCTATTGTTAGATTCAAATTTGTGTTCACTTAATTATTATTTAATTTTAATTTAGGTAATTGTTTCTTTTTATATTCAATGAAGTATGTAATGTTGTTGTCGTATGGTTGATATATGGCCCGAGTTTAGCCACCCTAGATAGAAACTTCTGACAATGCCAATCCATTAGATATTAATTAAATACACTTATAAATATTAGCAAATTTGATGACAAAAAAAAAAAAAAACATACTAGAAATTATTCAATTAATAAATGTAATTAATAATTAATAAAATTATTTCCAATATAATAATAAGTTATTTTTATGAAAAGTAACATTTATCATGGGTAAACCGATAAGCACATTTATGTGCAACATATGAAATCAATAATACAATATACATAGACAATGTATTAGAGCTTATTACAGATATGTTAATGATATATTATTTAATAAAACTTCATATTGTTTAGAGATTTAAATAAACAAGCTGCAAATATGGTCGGCTGATTATATAAATTTCATCTTACATATTATGATATACAAATATTAAGTAAATTATTTTGATCTTACACAACCATAAGTAAATAGTACATTTCAATTTAATATACACTGAACGCCTACAGATAATGATGCATTTAAATCATTTGAGTCCATCCATTCATATTCTCAAAAGATTTCATTTTTCCGTTTAATGTTTTACAGACTTGAACATACTCCATTTAACAAACATAATTTTCAAAATATCAACATAAACAGACTCAACATTTTATATAATATAAGATATAGGTAAAAATTGTTTTATTTTAAATGTTGTTAAAAAAAAAAAAAACCATTAATTGTTAAAGAAAAAAATAAAATAATATCCACCAGCGTATGATTTTAACTATTGCATTTTATAATTTTAACATAATTTTTCAGACATATATGCTTATATTCTAAACAACAATGTTAAAGTTGATTTTAAGACTGATAATAACTGATAATGAAATATATAACTAAATAATTAACAAAATATCTCAATTTTTCGTTAATGATGGCGCATGTAAACTTAATGTACCTTATCATCCATAGTAGTTTATATTGTAGCCTTAAAATAGTAAGACCACTAAAAATATTTAAATTAGACACAAAGAATACATCTATGAATTATTAAAGTTATAACATTTGGATTCACTAGGTACATAAATATAATACAAAATAATCATAATATTAATTTCGATATAAATGAAAACTTAGAAATATCAAATTTCCAAAACAATATTTACTTAATAATTCTGTATTGGAAGAATTACTTATAACAAAAAGAAACAAAGAAAAATAATTTTAATAACATCCTAGATGCAAAAACAGACAGGTAATATTCTATATTTATACATTTTAAATGTCTATAATAATTATAAATATTCCCTTCTCATTCTATTTCCTATGGTTATAAGTCAACCATCCTAACCGCTAAACCGCTAAATGCTCGAAAACCATCATTTTTTGATCCAAACTTTATGAAAATTTAAACATAGATAGACAATAATACAAGAAAGATTTTGGCGCCAGAAAATTTTGAAAATGTGAAAAAAAAATAATGAACATTTTTCAAACATATTTTTATTCATTGAATATTTTTTCCTTTATTAATTAGACAAAAAAAAAAAGGAAAACAAAAGTAAAGTAAAGGTAAGAAAACCGGTCACACTTCGTACCAAGAATATTCTTCGCTCTTTAGGTCAGATACTCTTGAAAATGACGTCCATTATTGATTTTTATATTATTAACTTTCGTTCAGAATCGTCTTATTGAAGAAATGATTTATCGTTTCTTTAAAATTCCACAAACCCGCTAACAGTATCTGATCTGAAGAATGAAGAACATCCGTGGTTCTAAGTATGGCCCAGCTTTCTTGCCTATACTATACTTTTTATATTAATGTTTATTGTATTTTATGTTACTTGTGATTACCGCCAAGTATACATAATACATTAAAATAAAAATATGTTTCTTTAGATCTATATCTTCAAATCTCATTTTTTTAAACAAATAGTCATAAAAATACTTTATGTAAACATCCTTTTCATGAAATGGACAATATATTGTACATCTTATTAATTAATAAAAACAATTGTTTGAATATAATTGTAATAATTACTGACAAATTAAATAATAAATAATATTTAAATTCAATTTTTTTAAATTGTTTTTAACTTATGATAATTAGGTACACAACAACAACAATAATAATAATACAATTAACACAAACAAATGTATTTTAATTTATTTAATTATAATCAATACAAATGATTCTATTTTATTTTAAATAAATATACCTGTTCTTTATTATTTGTAAATAAGACTAATAAATTTTATTTTCATTAATTATAAGTAGTTGTGAACAATTGTATATCTGCATTTTAATTACTTATTTATAAAAATTAATGTTTGTAATACAAGACAAGACCAAGTGAAAATAATAATTTTTTAGTAAATTTTAATAAAATAATATTGTAAACGGCATGAAACAATTATTGTAAATTTATTCAATTTTCAGAGTATATTTGTCTTAAAAAACATATATATATATTATAGTATATTAGTTTTAGTTTTTTAAATAAAATTGATTTTAAATGATACCGTTTTAAGTTACTCAATTATCATTTACCAAAAATATTATAGGTATTTTTGCATAATAATTTTTGTACACTTATTACATAACAATCGATTATGATACCAACTACTGCAAATAAGTTAATTTAACATGCTCATCTACTTGTTTGATAATTATTATAAAATTGTTTGTATTTGTTGATTTGTTGTGTTATTATTATTGTGTAATTATCATATTATGTTCAAATTTAAATATAACTTAGAAATTCTATTTAAATATTATTTACAATGTACCATAGTTTATCTGATTATACATAATTTTTTTATGTCTATTTTTATATTCATATATCATATTTGAGGCGAATAGAGCCGTAATGGTAAATCACACAAAAATTTAAACTTTGTTTTATTTTCAATAATATGTTACAGAATTATATTTTTTCCAGTGCCAAATCAGCCTAACTCTAGCAAATTATTCTCCTAAAGAGATGTATATAATATGTTTTGAATTTAATATAACCTTATATAATTGCTTATTTTTAATTAGGTCCTGAACAATATTGTATCAGGTAATTATTGTTCTAAACGCCTCCTTATTATTATTATTATTAATATTCCATAATATAATAAAAATTAAATTAATTTATAAATAACTTACATAAGGTTTATATAATATTTAATCTTATATAGTAAAGTTTTATAATAATATAAAGTCTTAAAGCATGTTTAATAACACGAATCTGATGCACAAAGCAAGGTGAATAAGGGCGAGCCACAGATTATGCGATGTCTAATTAGGCACGAGACAATACATGTCAAGAAATAGTTCACACAATGTGAAACATAATAAGTATAGACAAATATTCTTTGACATATGCGTCCAAACACTGACTGAGCTTCTATTCGTCACGACACATTCTGACACTGAGTAACATATTACACGAAACAAGTTCGCATAGCACAATAATCAGAATATAGAATATTTGGCCTTGTACATCAGATTTGCATTGTGTAAACTCGCTTTTATAATACATAATTTCAATACTTGAACATAAAAAGATTACTTCAATATACTAACAGCTGTTATATGTCACTCAACATAGCAATAATTGTAAACAGTAAATAGAATATATAGATTAGAATTTGTATTGATAGAATTAAACTTAAGATATTATTTTTTATCCATCTAGTAGTTTTAATAGTAATAAACACTAAAAATCCAATATTATAATATTTTTCAAACTGACAAAAAAGTAATAATAGATGGTTAACTGATTCTAAAATACATTTTTTTTTTTTTTGGTGGTGTACATGGCTTGATTATACATCCCTCATGGATGTCATTCGTTCTTCCAGTGGTTGACTTTCTACACTATTGCTTATAGAATTTTGCGGCAATGATTCCTAAAAGTGATAGAGATTACAAATTAATGACATATGTTATATGATGCGGTAAATTAATGCTTTTTGTACATCATGCAATTTTTATATCTATTTGAGCCCTCGTGTTTTCATGTAATGTGAAAACTTGAACTAAATAAACGCTTGATAAAAAACAAGCTAAGTAATCATCAGAGCTGAAAACTTTTACTATTTTTATATTTGTCCAGAAAGGTTAAAGAACAATGTGAGTAATGTATAAATTTCAAAATATAGGAAAGTTATACTTGAAAATTTTGTTTTGTATATTTTGTCAATAGAGCTTATGCAATAGTGCATATTTGAATATATTAGACAAGATATAAAGCATACACTATACAGGTACATATTTAGTTAAATCTGTTAGGGTAGACTAGAAAAAGTTGATTACACACCATCACCGCTAAATATATTTATTTAGAATATACATGATATATAGTCTATAATCTATAAACTGTATCGAAAAATAAGTCAATGGTTAAGTTTTTATTCGTGTGACAAAATCTTTTCAATTTTAATAACATAAATTGCATGTTTCTGAAATGAATTGTTTAAATAAATCAAATTCAACTTTTTCTGCCATTACATATTTATTATCGAGTACCCCTTGAGATACGCTAACCCCCAGCTGGGAACCGCTGATATGACCTGATGATGGTATTAAAACTAATAAAATTTTAACACTCTACGTCAATGTTTTTACAAATCATTTATTATTAGTGTTAGGTATATATATTTTATATTCATAGTAATTAAATTTTTCCACATTGATTTCATCAAATCTTAAGTCTAAAAGCTAACTTTCTACTATTTGAATTATCAGGTAACACAAATTACTTACTATAAGCATTTTTTTTATGTCAGAACGTTCATAATTATATACCCATATTAATGATGTGGCAGCGTAAATTTCTTTTTCCAATAAATCCATGTACCTAAAATGAAAATATAACAATCAAATTATCGTAACAATTTATAATGAAACTTAATTACTTAGGTAGATGTACTAAGAGTAATTGTTTTGTATAAATTGACCACGTTATACAATCTTCATTACACCAACTGTGTAACTGCATTCTGAATATTTTAAATAAGTATCTTAAGACATCTTTTCCAAAAATCTTACTTGGTCTGTAACGGTGTGAGATTGATTGTACACACCTTGGAAGGCAGCAATATACCATATACCTTTAAAAAAAAACATATTGTACTAGTTGATTTGTTTAATAAATTATTTTATGTTCATCGAATGTTCTCGATTATCTACCTGCGGTAATAGTGCGTATAACTATTTGAAAATTGACGTGAATTAGAACTTGAAAGTTCTTTAGGCATAACCCATGTCCAAGAATCAAAATATCTCAGAACAAATTTGGTGACCTTAAGTGAATCTATTAGTTCCTGAAATATTTTTTTACTATAAACTTAAATAGCAAAATAATTTTAAAATTTGAAGTGATGACAAATATTATTTGAATGTTATTAATTTATATATACAACAAATATATATAACAAATTCTGTAATTTAATTTTAATTTTTAATTCAAACAGTAATATAATATCTAACTTACAGCCTTATTATGACCAGACATATTCACACAAAAATTCATCAAAGCTTGATCTATATTGGTATCTTCAAATGGTGGTGTGCCATAAATGTTTTCAACATTAAATGACAAATATGGACCACCGTCTACACAATAACTTAATTTCTAGACATACAAATGATTACAATTAATTTATTTAAGTTTAAGTGGTAGATATATATATATATATATATATATGTGTGTGTGTGTGTGTGTGTGTGTATATTATAAATCTTACATACACCATAAATCGTATCTAATATTCCTTCTAACACAATATTTCTCTCCAACTTAGGCTTCCTTGCTTCATTTTCTAAAGTACCTTTTATATTAACCATATCAAATACTAGTTTTAGCAATTGGCTTAAGTCAAATGATGAAGCATCATTTAAGAAATGCATATGATCAGCTGAAAAAAAAAAGAATAACACAATAAAATATTATAGTTTGTACGGTAGAAAAATAATTAGAAATATTAAAAACTAGATATAGAGATTTCACTTCATTCATAATCTAAAATTACATGAACAAAAGTTGTATGAATTATATCCTAAATATAAAATGGATTTAAAAAACATATTCTACATCAATATTAAATAGTAATTATTATAACTGAGAAACTTCTTAAAACATGTTTCTCAAATCAATATCTGCTTAGGCACAATGCAGCATTTGACAGAGTCAACAAAAATTTACGGATACGAAAAATTTTTGGAACTGTTATAAGAAATTTCATCATCCTTCCTATCGTATAGTATCTCCTATCTGTTAAGTTCATTAAGTATTTCGAAGTGATAATTTATCAACATCACTTTTCTTACTATTTAAAGATGAAGTTACGGAACTTTTAAATTTTATAAAAACATTAGTTTGTGGATGATTCCAAAATATTTTTATCTGCATCTAGTGTAAATTAATTAAAAAAATTATAAACTAATATAAATAATTCAGTTAGCTGGTTACATTAATTACACAACAATAAATATTGAAAAATGTGACTTTGTAACAGGAATGGGCAACCCATAGTCCACCTTAAATAAATTTAAAGCAGGCAGGATTCATTACACTTTTACAAAATGTATTTTATTTTAATGCAGAATATTCCCTGTCATAAATTTACTTTTAATTTTATTTGAAATAATAAATAATATAACAAATAATATATTTTTTGTATTGCATTAAAATCTAATATAAGGGTATATAATTTAGTATACCGCAGGATTATAATGCATTTCCAAAGTAACTCACAAGATCATTTGGGTTGGCCATTCTTGCTCTATAAGATTAAAAAACTTACTAAATACAATACCAAAGAGTTATTATTTAAACAATTAAATACAGTGAAAGACTCAAGAATATTGTTTTACAGTAAACTACAATATAATGAAAACCTAAACATTATAAAAAAACAAAGCTCTATTTCTTTTAGGATTCCACAAAAGATATTGTAAAAAGTTTACTGATTCAGCATAAATACTGATACTTATTACATACCTACTCTATAGTCTATTGTAACCTAGAGTAGGTGTGGATGTCTTATTTGGGCAAATATTAACAAACATTTTTTTTTTTTTAAATAAACAAAAAGAAATACTTGAAAATCTAAGAAATAATTAATTTTAAAATCATTCAAAATCATTGTTTGAGATAAAAATAGAATATTAAATTTTAAAATAATACTTCTAATAGTTAATATTATATCCCTGCCAAAAAATATTCTTAGGAATGTAGCAGTGGCGTATTTATGGGGGGATCATGGGTTACAACCCCTTCCCCATGAGCATAAATAAGGCATATAATTATTATAATTATTATGAGGAGGACAATATAGATAGGTACTGTCGTTGTTCTATGACTGAGCCAAATAAACTTAAGCAGCTAATTTTTTTTAAATAACAATACCCATTATGTCTAAATATTCTTCAGCGTAAAATAAATTATCATTTTTATTAGGTATATATTTTATACTATCATCATAACAAGATAAAAAATATCTATTATACAGAATTCTGTGCCTAAACATTTTTATAATCATTTATTCATTTATGTAAAACTAAATTAATGCTACAGATTACCACCAATGTTCTCACTCAATAAATGACATCAATTACTATCATTTTATTAATTTACTTTAATTTTAAAATTTGTATAAAAATTTACATTTACATTTATTTATGCAATTATTTTGAGAATTTAAAACTATAATGTGGATACCTATATCATACTCCCTAGTATTTTTGACCCATTTGTATATATTTCATAGTAGCGCATAATGTAGAAATAATTGTAATACAAATTTTAAATGACGATATTAATATAGTAATTTTTAAAAATGAATTATTCAATGTAATACATTTTTTATCTGAACAGAATTTTTGTAAACTTTTTAATTCAACACAACAAATATAAGTTTTAAATTTACATACAAATAAATACTGTTTACTTGTTGATTATGAAGATTTATTTTTGATGCATACATTTCTATTTAAACATTTTAATTTGCAGAGTACCAAATGGATTAAAATATCACACAATATCAATGAAAGTTAGCTCAATTGTAATGTTATAGCTCAAGTTTGAAACCAAAAAAACTTTTGTATGTAGGTAGTAAATATTAAACGTAATATTTTATTGTAAAATGAAAATATTATTTTTGTTGATCACGTGTAAAATTAAAAAGACGATTGACTACTGAATGAATACAATAATAATCAAATGTGAAAAGTAATGAAAAAATTAGTTTATCTTTAACTTTAAAAAAAGCCGGACATACAGATATTCTTTACTCCTTGGGTCAAATACTCTAGGAGAGTAATTTAAAATAGAAATTATTATATTTTACTTTTGTTTTTTTATTCTTTGAGAAATTAAACAATTAAATCATGTCTAATATGCTAACCCAATAATCACAATTTTGTAAAGTATTGTAATTATTGATCATTAAAATATGAATAAAATGTTATTTCATTTTACACTTGTGGTTTAATTATAATGTTCCAAAGTATTATTATATCTAAACACAGTCAGTAACACAAAGTGTGAGATAAATTATTAAATAAAATAATAGTATAATAAAATATTTAAAATGTTTAATTTAACTCTTATAAAACTTTAAAACACGAAGTATAAATATCAAACTAATTTAATTAAATTAAAACATTTTAATTATTTTATATAAATTACCTAAATTAAGTGAATATTAAACCTAGATACATGATTTAAATGCAAAACCAACTTACAAAGTGAATGATCACACCCTGATCTGCTGCAAGGAATATCACCTCTCCATTCACTATAGCCCTTAGTTTCGTCAATTAATCCACCTTTACACTTACAATTACCGACCTAAAAAATATACTAAATTAGTGTGAAGAAGTAAACAATGTTTATATTTTTACAATAATGTGAACACTAGACATGTATCATGGAACACCTTGACTCATCGATTCTGAGTTAAGTAGTGTACTATACTTAAGGTTTAATTAAAAAAAGTAGGATTTTAATAAATAAATAAATATTTGTTAGAGTTATGTTCATTTTTTTAAGCATCATGGAATGTTAATATTTTAAATTATATATATATATATATATATATATATATACACATTATTCTGCAGAAAAAAGGTCTTGGGAGGGGGAGATTCCCCTGATATCCTTTCAGATACACCACTGTATAGGCTGTAGTATCTGGAAACTTGTTAGTTATTACCATAGATATATAATATAATATTACTTTGTATATCTATGATTATTATAAGGTATCATGAACATGGCACTATTGCCAATTTATTATTTAAAAAGATAAGACTCTGGTTCTGGTAGTAATTGTTTTTCAGAAAAATAATTTTAAGTAGGTATGAACCTGGTTCCAAAAATGTAAAATTGACAGTCAAATAAAAAGTATTCCATACTCCAGTATTCAATGAAACGAAATCAAAAATTATACCTACCTAATTATAATATACCTACCTATTCGAATACTTTTGATAGACAGTATTTAAAACATATATTCATTATTTGAAAAATATTTGAATACCAATATTCTTAAATAATTTTACTCAAATACTTTACAATACTTATAACTAAATAGATACTAGTAGGACATTAATAGTAATTATAGTGTTAATTTTTAAACATCGCGTGTAGGTATATAAGATCAAATATAAAAACAGCGATCGCTGCACCGTACCTGACAGTGGAGAAATTTGACTATCTTTTCCAATATACACCCGATACCCATTTCTTCAATCATCTCTCTTATAGAGGCAATCCGCACGTATAACACGTCATTATCCGTCCATCTGCTGGGCATCAACAGCGGTTTGATGTTCACTCTTTGGCGTACGCGATGATTATGGCCACCAACAGCACTCCACCTATTACCCATGGTGGTTATCTTCTACACACTGCAGAACTTGGCACGGAAAAATCGAAAACGCGAAACGCGGTGTTGTACAGGACCTGGCGCGCGGACGGACGTGCAATCACCGTGTATCTATGATAATATTATATTATATAGTACGGCGCAGCTAGAATAATAATAATATTATATTGAAATACAGTAATTATTATTATTATTATTAATTATTACGGTACCTGTTAATTTTGACAAACTTTTACCCTGACTATAATACGTAAATAGTGCACGTCAGCGGCATAGACAAGAATACAGCACGTCAACCGCTGTTCATATTCCTCGGCCAACTGCTGCGCTGCGAGTCGCCGCGACTGACGTAGGTATATTATTTATATTTGTTTCGTCTCGGAGGCAGTAGTGGCGGCGCGCTAGCCCGCCGACCCACCGGCACATCCAGCCCGCAACGAATCGATATTTCGAACGTCTGGCCGGCGGACCGATGACGTCAATGGACGCGGTAACTTCGCTAACGGACGACGTTCGACGAGTAAAGATTAAGTCGATGATTGACATGTTAAGTATTTCGCGTTTTGGCGATTTGCCGTCAAAATAATACCTATTACCTATTTTTGTATTATTTTATAACATTATCGTTTCGGTAGGTAAATATATTAAAAAGGTGTACGAAAAAAGTAAAGTACAGACAAGAAAGCCGGACATACTTCGTACGATGGGTGTTCTTCGCACGACGGGTGGGATTCTCTGACGGGTGTATTGAATTTTAAAGAAACGATAAATCATTTCTTCAATAAGACGATTCTGAACGAAGAACGTTAATAATATAAAAAAGCCGGACATACTTCGCACGATGGGTGTACTTCGCACGACGGGTGGTATTCTCTTGACGGGCGTATTAAATTTTAAAGAAACGATAAATCATTTCTTCAGTAAAACGATTCT
>JAIPRM010002781.1:0-28809 GCA_025469315.1 Stegophylla sp. TES_Ste_2020
CTTTTTTTAAATTTTCATATAGTTCGGATTAAAAAATGATGGTTTCCGAGTCGTTTTTGTCAAATTTTGGGTAGTTTTTTCCAAAAAAAAAAAAAAAAAAATTGAAGAATTGGGAAATTCAAAAAATGACTTCTCTAAAGTACCATCTAGAGGCCAATCCAGTTTTAAAAAGTTACTGATCAAAACTTTTGAACAAGTATTTCAATACGAAAATTTGAACACAGAAGAAAAAAAATAAACATCATTGTAAAAACACTAGCTTCTTCACTTCGTTCAGAATTTAAAAGGGATTACGGAGGTCAGCCGGTTTCAACATTCAGATATCTTTTGTCGAGTCAACGAGACATATTTCAACGAATTAATTGATAAATATAAATTGTACCAACAACGTTTATTTGTTTCAGGCGAATTTTGCGTGGTAATGTATTTCTATGAAAATATGTAGTTTCATAGTAAAGACTACAGCTGGTGCTGGTTAAACGAAACTGGAGGAAAAATAACAATCTGCGTGACAGTTGCTGAATCAAAAATATAATATACGCTTGCATATACTGCAGGAGAACTGAGGAAAAAAATTGCTTAAAAACTAATTTAATTAGTTTTAATTTAGCAGTTTTTACATTGTATTTGTAGTCATCTTAAAGCATGCGACCAGTGTAGTTTACGCGTATACCTTTACTATACCTATATCTATACCTATATCCCTTAAAACTATTCGTGACCGGTGAAGTTTGCATAAGTGATTAACAGGGCTAGGATTTATATGCTACAGCATGTTTTTTTTGCGACTTCTAATTATTGATTTTGTCAGTAATCTCCACGAATCACCTCATGATGAGATAAATGGTGGTGTTTTTATTTTGCATGTTTTTGCATATTTAGGATAAAATGCATATTTTTGCATATATTGAATAAAATGAATGTTATTGCATATTTCGGTCATAAGAGTGTGAAAAATGCATGTTTTATTGTACATTTCGTAAATAATTTGTTGTCGTAGCATGTAACACACGTATTTCCACTGCTGAATGTGAATTATAAATTTTGTTTCTAAATTATTTTATTTTATTTTATTTTATTTCTCAATTATATTATATTAAGACAAACAACCAATCATTAATGAATTCCAATAAATAAATATTTTTTTTTGTAACTATATTTTTGTGTTTATCTTATAAAAAATTAAATGCATATTTTTGCATATTTTGGTAAATAAAATGCATATTTAACAATTTTTTATTGTATACAAATCCTAGCCTTGGTGATTAACATCGCTGAACGTGAAGTTTATGTCCGGCTCCGACTTGTTTGCCGAATACGCAGAAAATAATAATGACACCGCGCGTTCAATTCGTATTACGTTTACACAGATACAATAATTATTGTGATATTAACCGTCCATCTGATGCGCTGTAATAAAAAGTGCAATAGTCTATACAGTGGCGTAGCCAAGGAAGCAACCATGGGGCCAAGCACCCTCCAATAAGTCGTATTTTTTGATGAAAAAGTTGTTTTTAGCTTTAAGTCAATTTTTTTTTTTTATTTATTCGATTTGAGTTATTAATGTTTAGCAAGACGAATATAAACTTTGGACTGGACAAAAAAGAAGTATTATATCTTCTTCTTCTTCTTCTTCTTGTAGGTTACGGCCTTCAAGACCATCCCTGTAAACAAATTTGCCACCATCTTTCTCTATTTTCCGCCACTTTCCTCCAACAAAAAGTTCCACCAGACTTGGAATAAACGAGTTTTGTTTGGTACAATGCGTAGATCCGGAGAATAAAAACGTTTTTTGTAAGATACGGGAAACACGCGCGAGAAAATGCGAAAATATGTTCACTAGCCGACACACATCTGTTTATTTAGCCACAAAGAATTATTATTATTCTACTATTAACTGGTTGATATAATAACAAAATATCACGCGCTATGTGCGACTAAGAAACTAAGACTGACTTAGAAACGACCGTAATAAATAACGAAAACGTATTTATTGTATTTATCATAATATTTCGTTTTTGTTGAAATTTGTATACTCGCATCGTGACGGATTACTACAAGATAATTCTATTCTGTGCAATTATGTTTCAAAAGTTGTCAAAAGCGTGCAGGTGCTTGGTGTGGGGGCGGCCCAGTGAAAAGCCGTGCATCGATCAGGTGAAGGCGATGGAAAACGGTTTGAAAGAGGAAGCGGTAACGGAGCTGAACGTATATGAAAAGTTAGAAGAGTGGCGATCAAAGGAGATGGCCGCTTTGAAGAAAGACAAATGCGAATTAACAAAGTGTTTGGACGTGGCCAGAAGCAACGTGATTCGTTTAAAAGAATCGTTGAAAAGTATAGCCATGGAGAATAGCGGTTTGAAGCAACAGATCGTCGATATGAGAGAAGCGGACTGTGCCATCGTCGATATGAGAGAAGCGGACTGTGCCAAGGGAGACAAAAGCCACTTGGAGGACGTGGTGAACGATTTGGAAACGAAAAACAGACAACTAATGAACGAGCTAGCTAGTTCGCAGGACGAGGTGAACAGACTGCAAAAGGTGTCGGACGATGTGATCGAAGAAAATGGAGTATTGCGACAGGAGTTGAGCCGGCTGAAGGCGGAGAAGGATGAAATGGAAAAAAAGTTGAAAAGTGTTGAAAACGAAAACGACAGTGTAGTGTGCAAGAGAACCAAAGCGAGTTGGCCGAGATGCTGGACAGTGCGAAAAAAGATAGGATCTGTTTGGCGGAACAGATTTACATACGAGAAAGCCGAATCGGAGACGAAGTTGCGTGTGGCCGTGGAGGAAAGGAACCGACGGACGAACGAGCTTCGTCTCGCGGAGAAGGAAATCAAACGGCAGTCCACCGAAATGGCCGATTTGATCGCGGAATTGGGTCGGCTGCGGAACATAGAGGACGGCCGCGTAAAGGTGAGGAAGTGGCTTGAGGGAAAGTCATACTTCTCCGCGGAAACGGTCAGTGGTGATTGGCAGGAAAATCGTTATAGATCGACATAAATACTTTTTTAATTGATTTATAAAAGAAAACATCACCGAAGCGATTAAGTAAACGTATTAATGCAGACTATAGTTGTTTTTAGTTATTATAGTCAATAATATTTTATTAATTGTGCAGTCTAGGTACCCATTTCATAAATTTGTATTGAAAACCATAAATAAATAAATTGTACGAAAAGGTACATAATATTTAATAGATTATCGTTATTATCGTGTAAATACTATTCGAGTAAAGAAAGAAACCAGTACTCTGATTTTCTGTGTTATCCTCATCGTTCTGACAGCGTATAATATAATTATCTGCCTTTTTTTTTACTAGAAAAATTTAATGGAAAAACTGACACTGATAAAATATTATAGGTACACAATATTGTTTTATTTACATTTGCCGCACGTTATATTGCATTATATTATGTTTCTAATGTAAAAATCAATTACACCCGTACGTTGATATGGTGAGGGGAGCATTTGTTTCAACACAATCGCATATAGATAAGTATTACGTTATATAAAGTTACGGATTAAAATATTTTAATCCTTATACTATATTCAATAACGGCACGTGTATAAATCATAAGTTTCTATGTTTGGACAGTTTTGAAAAATGTTTATTTAAGTACAGTGAAACCTCGATAACTCGAATCGGTCGGATGTAAAAAAAAAATTCGAGTTATCGAAAATCACAAGATAAACTGAACATTTGCTGCATTAGCATTGTATTATTAAATACAATTAAAATTTAATATCTAACTTCAAAAGGGTATAAAAAAAAAATCGACTAATGATTTTTGAGATTTTTTAGGTGAATTAGATATATATGTCAGTGAAATCATTTTAAATTTTTAAGTCTTAAAATCAAAAATCCAAAATTTTATTAAAAAAATTTAATATCAAATTAAATAACAACGCATAAATTTTGTATTCCAATTAACGTATAATATTTAACCAATAATAAACAGCATAAATCGGACGTCATTTTGTTGAATTTATAACTGTACTTTTTAAACATGAGGAAAATATTATAGATTATAGATTGATAATGTGCAATCGGTTTTCGATTACGACTATCGTTGTGTATAAAATTCACTTGGTTATTTGACCTTCGAGTTATCAAGGTAAGTACGTGTTTCAATACCTAATATTTTAGTAATTTTCGGTAATGTATGTACCACGATGTAAAGAAGATAAGGTTAGGTTTGAAGTTGAGATCATCATCTGTGTTCCTATGTTGGTTTTTTAAGATATTTCAATTTTCAAACAAGTTGTATAAATGCCTACAATATCACAATTTTCAAATACTTATAACTTGCTTGAAAATTTAAATATCGAACAATGATCTTATCTTTAATTTTGACCATGGGTCAATTTACTCTAATATTAAAGCTGGTGATATTACATTGATTTCGCTAAATGCGAATTTACTATGTTGTTCGTTGGTACCTAATTTTTGTTTTGCCATAGAATATTCTTTGAGGTCTATCAGGTACTTATGATGTAACAATTTTATTTTATATATATAACCGCTTTTTATTTATAACTGTTTATTTATAAGTTATTAAGACGTATGATACAGTTAAAATATTAATATTTTATACATGTAAGATTATTACTATATATAAGAACGCGGGACTGCTCTTGTTATGAATAATACCATGTCCGCTGTAAGGTTAAACGAAAAACATATTAAATAAATCAACGGTATAAATACAATAAACATAAGTTCGTTTATAATATGATTTTAGCTCAGAATGTGGTTAGTGGTTACGTTATGGCGTCTCATTATTTGCATTTATATGCAAGATTTCCTCTTGTTTGCGTGAAGAAGGACAATATTTATGACGTTGTGTACGTATCCTCGTGTATACCCCATTTATTTAAATCATTCTTTGCGCGTCCAAATCCTGTTCTCGTGCAATTTAGTGCTCTCCAAATCAAGGTGGGAGACTCGGTTGTCATTGTACTTTTTCTATATTAAAAAAAAAATAATAATAAACATGCTTCGGGTGTCTATTTTATTGCAATTTCAGTCCTCTCCTAATATTCCAATCGCAATGACCTGACATAATATTACTATCGGACAACACGTCTCTGTTTTCGTCACTCACACCTGCAATGCACCGGCCGCTCCGAACACGGTTTTCATTTTAACACGTCACACGCGAGTAGACGAGTACTGTAAACACGATGAATAGTCGTATATTTAGTCGTCGCATTCGAGTGAAAACTATTTGACACGGCGGCGAGGGGCGGATCGAATATGCGAGAGACAGAGAGAGAGAGAGAGAGAGAGAGAGAGTAAGAAGAAAGAGAGAGAGCGACAGGGTGGGAACGGAAAGAGAGAAAAAAGAAGAAATCTCGTGCGACAAGCGGGCTCGTTACTGCCACACGCACACCGAATAAAAGTGGTCTTGATTGAGTGCTACCGACGCTGACTTAAACGAACCGTGTTAAAAGTTTGCAGACGTGCGGGGAGAGGTTGGCAAAGAGTTCATCCCGTCGCAAAATAGGGGTGGGGTTCGGGAATAGGGGTGGTAGGTACAATCGCGTACCTCGTCGCACTCGACGGAGGAGAGGTGTATTGTCGCGTACGTATATATCTATATGTATATATATTTATTTATACGTATATACACAGCACGAAGAAAAAACAACTATACGCAAAACGCGAGTTCTATACAAGTCGAAAAAAACCAGCACTCAGCAGTCGCCGCCGCTGTTGTTGTTTCCTGTTTACTCGGGTGGTCGATGACGAAGACGCCGCCGCCGCCGCCGCCGTTGGTGTTTGCGCTCATCGACGGCAAAAAATATGATATATATATATATATATTTCCAAGTAAAAATAATAATAAAAATCGTGCACCGGTTTGCTCGTCGAGACAATACGTTGATTGTATGTACACACACACACACACACTTGTACGAGTTAAAGTATCGACTGTGTCGCGTTGTCTTCGCGCATAATATTTACATTTTAACTCTTTTACGGCCGCTGAATCGCAACGCAGTATGTGTATTGCAGAGATTTAACGAAAAATAATAAAAAAAAATAATACGAGAATTCGATCGCGGAAGGCGAATGAAATATCGCGGAAATATCGCTCAGCGTGCACACGACGACGACGACCGGATACGACATAAACACCTCTAAGGCTTATTTCCTCGATTTATAGACATCCGCTTTTTTTTTTCTTCGCTTTTTCAATCTTTGGCTGGCCGCGGGGTGTGGCCAATGCCCGTGCAATGTACACTGTAATATTTATACATATTTAAATAATCGAAAAGCGTTAAGAACAGCGGCGGCGGCGGTGGTAACCGATCAAAAACCTCAAGTCCGTGCACTTTGCGTGTCCTCTACACGTACATAATATTATTATGTATGGTAAAGACGAATATTATACGCGCTCACGAATATTATACCGCGTACGCCACACGGAGTCGGCTTCACTTCCGTTTTCACTGTGTATAACGCGCGCGGTAACCAATAAAAATCGCATGCAACGGATTTCCGACCTCGTCGTCGAACTTGTTAATTCTGTCTTCGGTCGTTTCTTTACCCCCTATTTCGTGTTATATATATGTGCGCGTGCGTACATTTTCGTCTATGGTCTTGGTGACCGCCATGATGATTTTGATAATATCATACTATAATAAATTTTTGGACTCAATAAAGAAAAAAAAGAAAAAAATCCGGACATACTTCGCACTATAGATATACTTCGCTCTACGGGTGGGATGTTCTTGGTGGGTGCATTGGATTTTAAAGAAACGATAAATCATTTCATCAATAAAGCGATTCTAAACAGTGTTTATACAAATTTTAAGGTTAACATTTATTATTATATTATTACAAACACTTGAAGATTGTTATAATTTTTAATTAAATAAATTAAATGTTATAGAGTTCAATCTATCAGACATTATACAACGTAAATATATAAATTATCATGGTTACCATCTGTTCATAATATATTGTTTTAGCCACACTTTAAATCGTTATGGTGAATACTAATGTATGTATTTGCCATGAATTTGCAGGTCACCAAGATTATCACGGTGCCATGGTTACCTTGGCAACAATAGTCAACAATCAAAGCGACAAGTGGCAACCCTTTGAAATAATAGGAAATTCGAAAAATGCTAAGTATAAAGCAGGTACCATCTAGAGCCGAATTTTGATTAAAAAATTTGCTGGTCGAAGCTTTTTGATAAGTATTTCTATACGCAAAAGTGTTCAGACTGAAAGAAAAAAATAAACATTATAGTAAATTCATAAGTTTCTTCGTTCCGCTCAGAATGTAAAACAATATTTCCAGGACACCACCTCCTTGGCAAGATAAATTAACTAAATATCTTAAACATACATAATTTCTTTATAAATATTTCACATCATGAGTATTTTTGGCTTCTCGAGTGGAATATCCTTGGTGGATGTGTTCAATTTTAAAGAAACGCGTTTTAGTGAATATACAATAATTAATGTTAGTATTGTATTCAGTATATTTAACAAAATTGTTAATTAATAACAGAATAATTCATGTCCATTTCATTATTCGTGTAAATGATCAATTTTGTGTTACATACTCGTAACAAGTCGACCTACAATTTCTAATATTTTTTCAATATTTTAAGTAATACTTAAAAGTATAGTAAACAATTTTCAAATTTCATTACTAGAAATTAAAATTGGATGAAATTTAATTTGATAAAAACTGAGAAATTTCTAATATTTTCTAAGTTCTAATTGGCTCAAAATGAGTCACATGATTTTGTAAAGTGTATTAAATTTGCGCGTGACTATTTTTAATTGTTGATAAAAGTATAAAATTTCTAGTTCCACTGCTTTTGAGGTTATGTTTAAAAAACAAAATTCAATTCTTTAAAAATTCAAGTTATGGCATATATTACCGTCTTTTTATTAATTTTTTTGGCAGTTTAATTCCTTGCGCGCTTAAAGAAAGTATTGAAAATTTTTTAAAACCACCACTATAGTTTTATTTGAATGTAATTTTCGATCTAAAAAGTTACTGTATGAAACTTTTGGACAAGTATTTCTATGTAAAAAGTGTTTCCAGAAGAATAAACAAATAATAAAAGTATATAAACATCACTGTAAATTTATAAGTTTTTTCACTCTGCTCAGAATCCAAAGTAGTTAATGGCTTATAAAAACCAATACAAATAATGTATATATCATATTATACTCGGGGTCGGACGAGTACACGAGTCGAATATTGTATACTCGGGGGTGATCGGACGAAAATAATATTATTATTTATGTGCTAGACCTAGACGGAACATAACGGTCGAATCTAAACGACAAACATTACAATAACAATAGGTGTGTTTCATTTAAGATTTTGAATGGAGAGATAAAGCTATTGAGCAATTTATGAAGGGATATTAGAAATTTCTGCTTCAGACTTATCTGTTATCTATCCTGCATTATAAAGGATCGTAAGAATGATTTTGATAGTTATTCTGTTATCATACGTTGAGGATGTTTTTTCTCTGTTTCAGATGAAATTTTAATGGAGATGATTTTTTTGAAATTCTCAACAGTTGTTCTAAAAACTCGGGAAAACTACTTCTAATTTGAGCTAAAACGGTAAAATATGACGTAAACTAGACTTCCATAAAATCGATTTTAGTACATTAGTCATAACTCTAAAACTTGAAACATGAAACGTTCACGCATAATCATACATCCATATTGTGATATATACTAAATGTTTTTAGAGTATTAGAGTACCAAAAATAAAATTCCTCGGCTCTCTTACTTAACACTCATGATGCTTCTGGAATCCATAAAGCACTGTAGTTTCAATAGTACTGTTATGATATTATTACGAGTAAAAAATATTGCCGTCAGTTTTGACATTATTGCGGAGTATGTGGAAGCGAAATATCATCTTATATCGGTTGGAGGACACCAGTAATAATTGACCCAGAGCTGGATGTCGAAGGAGGAAAAGTCTATTAAATTTTTTTTATGTACTTGCTTTCCTATATTCGTTTACCTAAAGGTGAGCCAACCACTCCCATGCATTTTTCTAGATAAAGATTTTTTATAGTTTATATCGTTTTCAAAAACATCAAAATTATTGTCAATAATACTGGAATTAAAAATTTGATATCATTTATAATGACAAAACAGCAAACCATAAGTATTTGGGTTTAGTGAAGTACCAGTTATTAACAACACACAAATTATTCAGATCATTAGGTACATTGTTACAATTAAAACATTTTTTTTTTTTTTGCAAAAATGTACTATTAAGCATTAATTATTTGAATATTACATCAATAAAAAAATGTATTTTACATAATTATTTTCTATAGTTTATAGCTATTAATTATTTTTAAACTTGACAGGACTAGGAAATAGCTGTAATCATTGGTAGTTTTGTCAAGGATGAGGAAGGGATCGTTCTTTTAGACGTTCTCTTGATCCTCTATTGAAGCAATCAATAAATTTTCAAAAACCTTGCACCTATGACCGAAATCAACTGTATTGAAAAAGCATGTCGGGCGCATAGGTACTCCCGAAGGAGGGTGTGTGGAAGATGAGACAGTTTCAATAAGGGTTCACGCCACTGAGATTTATTATACGTTTACGTAAAAAATATGTGTCATAACGGCTAGTGAATCATATTAAAAATGATAATAAATATTGAAGGTAGGTATAATCGGACATAGGTCGTTGCTTTTTCGGAGGTTCTGAGACGTTTCGCGTGACTGTCGTTTCAGTATGTTGAATTTATACCCGATCGCCTCTATAATATTATATGTATAAGTAGAAACGAGTTCATGTCAATTATACTTCCACCCTTACTTACCCAGATCACGCGGGTAAGGAGAGTAGGAAACCGTCTCGGAAAACGATTCATCTGTGTCCCATATATACATTTACCATTTCGCCCGAGAAACCCACAAGAGAAAAACACCTGCGCACATTCACGTGGAGTTACGGTGGTTTTTCGTCCGACCACCGCGAGCTTTGCAAGATAAAATCATATGAATTATTACCTTTTATTTTGTATTTATTTAAATTTAATATATACCTACGTAGTTACCATTTATTTAGTTTTACCCTATTTTTTTATAGATTAGTTATCCTTTTTTCGATAGTTTTTGGTTACACACACACACACACACACACACACACACACACACACACACACACACACACACACACACACACACACACACACACACACACACACACACACACACACACACACCATATATTTATACAATTGAAACAGATCATCTACAACTATGCTTTTAATGTTAAAAATCACTAATAATAATTTGTACCGATGTATCTTGACGTGGATGGACGTCATTGGGTTTGGGTATTGTGAGTTCGTTGTGTGTGTGATTTGTGAATCGAATTCATTTTGACATTTGTCATTTAAAATTACAAAAATACTGAGTTCCAATGAAAACCTTAGACAGTATCTCAAAGAAATTCTGATAAATTTTTCAGACCTATTTAAAAACCATGTATTGTAATATTTGCAACCAACCAGTTGTAGAAAATAAGCGATTTAAAGTGTCTTGAAATTTAAGTGCAGCAAAACACCTTAGTAATTTAACAATAAAAGACAAAGTAATAAACATTCGTAAAAGAAGCATTCGATAATCAAAACTCAGAATGCTTGGATTTTAAAACTTTTAAAAATTTAATTTTTGTATTTTGAGTCTAATGATTCAAAATTTGATTGCATATTTTGACTTTTTTTATTGCATATAAATCCTAGCCCTAGTTATCAGTAACAACTATAGGATAAATCTGTAAGAAAATTAGCGGCACCTGAAAAAATCAAGTCTCTAGGCCCTGAAGACATGCCCACCCCATTACTCAACCCCTTAATCCGTTTTCGGATGCATTAAGTATTCGACGTGAAGAATCCGGACCCATTATCTTCTCGGGTGTTGGTTTTCGGTGTGTCGAGGCGGCGGTTATCGATTGTTGCGCACGTCACGGAAGACAGCGTTGCTCGACTATAATTATTTATAATAATTTGCATAATTATGGTTGTCTGCAGTATTCGTTCGGATGTGCTGTGATGACATTAATTGTTAACAATGAACGTTTAAGTGAAATACTGATGTCGTGTATGCCGTATAATACCATTTGAACCGTATTCTATCGTTTCGTTGTCCCCTTTTCTTATATCAATGTATAAATATAGAGAAAACGCGCTAAAGCATGTTGTGACATTCAAGTTAAAAACTAAGAGATTGAACTAATATTACGAAATATTATTGACACTGGGTTTTTATTTCAAAATCGTTTTATCCCCCAAGAAACACGACTAAGTGAAGAAGCACTTCTAGACTCGAAATTAGCACTTCCGAAAATCAAAAAAATAAAAACAAAACCTTAACTGGTAATTGGTATTGTGTATAAGATTTGATTCATTTATAACTGGTACCAATTAAGGAGACCAGTTAAAGGTCAATTTTATTTTCTGGTTGTTGCATAAAGACGTTCAAGATGAAAATTTTTATTGGGGTAACACTACCTCTTTGGGTCAATTTACTGTCATAACATTTCATAAAGTCACACGAGTATCAATACTGGAATAGAAAATTACGTATATAACGAGTTAATTGCACTTTATAATATAAAAATAGGGATAACAAACGCGTGAAAGGGTAAAAAAAGAATAATAAAAAAAAGATAGATCTAATTGGCTTACGTTAAAGTCAAGTTTGCCTTTACTAGAGACCCCGTTTCATAGTTATTAATTCATAAGGTAATTCCATTGGCCAGTTATTTCTCTTTATTGTTGGACTGAATTTTAAATCAGAGTCACTTAACTAACGTGTACCGTTCAAAAAGTGTTCATTAATTATTTAACGGTCAGCAACTGCGCTATAATTAGTGTAAATATACGATCGATATTAAACACGTTCGTTTGCACTTAGGTCGATTGTAAATAATTTTCGGTCGTTAAACTATTTTTCATTTGTATAAGTCGAGACAAGCGAATCAAATATTTGAGACCAAAGTGTGTTTAACAAGTTTTCTATAAAAACTACACATATTTGTTGTTTTGAAAATAGAATAAAAATATGACATTTGAATCTATATTTTGTACTATTTACCAATTTTTACATCCTGCGTAGGGCCTAGGAGGAAAATATGGATTCCACCGACTATCGACTACGTCGACTATTACTATAAATGTATTTATTGACTCAGCTGGCTAAATATTTTAGCCAACTAACGGAAAAATTTAATACGTCAATAGCATCTTCTGATTTCCATTTAAATCAATTTGAAAATGTTTTTTTTTTTTTCATATAGTTAATGTCGGTTTAACGTGATGAACATTATGTGAACTTTTATCTTTAGCAATAGTAATTCGATTATTATAGACATCAATTTCTTCAGAACATTTTAGATCCTGAGTGGAACGAAGAAGCTTGTGGTTTTACCATGATGTTTATTTGTTTTTTTTTTCCTTATATGCACACGTTTTCGTATGGAAATATTTTAATGAAGAACTTAATTAGCTTTTTGAATAAGAATTTTCCTCAGTTGGTTTTGGAGGTAATTTTTCAAAATTCTCAAGAGTTTTTCCAAAATTTGGTGAAAACTATCTAATATTTAACAGAATTTTTATCAATTGCCTGATTTGAATTTTTGGTTCGGAGGGGGGGGGGGTGCCTCCACTGGAATAAATACGTAATTTCGAATTCCTCGCGGAACTACGGACGACAGGATGATGGCTTTTTCTCGTGCGTATAACACTATATATCACACTACGTCATTGTTATGCACGTTTCACTCGTATTGTTGTTTGCGCGCATTACGACGAGTACAAGTCATTTATAATGCATTACGCACGCGCACAAACAGACGGAGAGAACACACACACACACATATATATAATATTATAACACGTGGGTGGAAAACGGGGGTCGGAGGGGCGGCGACTTTCTTACGCGATTTCACCCCGTCGTCGTGTGTTCGCGGTGGATGTTTAATTCCCAGTCAGCGCGAACGCGGGAAGAGAATATTATTATTATTATTATTATTATACACCGAAAACGCGTGTGAATTAATTAACTTACGGCGACTGCGGTAGGCTCGCGGGAAGGTCGGGTAACCCGGAAGTGCGTGGGGCGTAGGAACGGGCGTGTTTGTTGCGAGTTACTCTTGCTAGACAGCTGCAGCGGCGGCGGTGGCGTTACAACACGAAAATAATAATATATTCTGCATGCCGCACTGGCGAGAGAGAGAGAGAGAGAGAGAGAGAGTATAATAAGAGTTTTGTTGCGGAAAATTATTCACCGCGAGACCTATGTCTCTGAACAAAACTTTTCGCGCAATACATGATGACGACTACGTTTCGTGTAAATGTGTGCATGTACCTGTAACACGCGCCGCCGCCACTGATTGCCACCGTGCGATCTTTAGGCCGATTGAGAGGCGGCGTAAACAATAATGAGGAGTGCGTGGAAGTTGCGTACGTGGGATTTGATGAATTTGCGTGGGGGAGGGGGAGGGTGGTAATGGTTAGCATAACATTTCTAATTACGATGTTTGATCCTAATTCGAAATCTTTATGGAGACGAAATCATCGTGTCGATCCCGTGGTAAAATGTCAAATATGCCAATGTCTCTTCCAGCTAAACTAAAAAATATACTACCGAATATGTTTGTGTATTACATTTAGGACCACAAAACCAAACTAAAAGTTTATAATATTTTTATATTTCTGTGTCAAAGACCTAGGCATAAAAACGTTGATAATCCAAAGGATAAGTTCCGAAAAAATTCAATTCAGAAAAGAAAACCTAACAGCGCTTAAAAAATGATAATGATAAAACCGTTTTAACCAATTTAGTTAACCTCAATTTTCAAAAATCATTGCAAAGGTTCAACATTTGAGCAATTTAAAACTATTTTTCTTAAATTCAAATTTTATGTATATTTGAATATAGAAAGACAATAATATGAATAATATTTTGGTGCAAAAAAATTTGTAATATATGAAAAAAAAAATTCAAAATTTTTTTCTTACCGAAAATTATCCTTTTCTTTTGTCAGGTAATAATAGAATATAAAACTAACTGGGAAAAAATTATTTTTGTTATTTTAACTTTATAATTTTTAAGTAAAATTTTCTTGAATAAACTGAATCTTCGTTCAGACTTGTTCTAACGAAGAAATGATTTATCGTATCTTTAAAATTTAATACACTGATCAAGATCATCCCACTTAGGAATCGAAGAATACACATGTAGCGAAGTACCTCCTTTTATTTAATAATAATTATTTCATTAATTACTGGATTTTTATATTTATATTTAAATTATAATATTATATTAAAACATAGAATATTATGTTTATACAGTAGATTCTCGTTATGTCGAATCTCAAGGGGAACAAAAAAAAGTCATCAAAAAATGAGGAGTCATCCTCATTTTTTTCATATTTCCACAATTGAACTTCATTATTTTCTCTTTCTGTTTAATAATTGACGATAATGTATTTGGTGGCATATTGAATTCTTTGGCGATTTCACATTTTTTACGGTCACCTTTTTCGACTAACTGTATTAAACGAACTTTGTCCGAAATTGAAAGAACATTTAATTTACGCTTCTTTTCCATTTCACTACAAACGAACAAACGAACTATGAAAGACTACAAACGTGACTACCACAACACGCTAAATCACAATCGCTATACTGCACAATGTACTGCACAATTTATTCCTGTTTTAACCGTAATAAAAATATTATTTGTAAACTCGAGATAACGAAAAACGATTAATTTTATATCGAGTTATCGAGAGTAAAACAATATGTAGTGTAATAGTAGTTTCAAGGGGAATTCAAAGTAGTTCGAGATAACGAAAAATTCGAGATAGCGACGTTCGACATATTATTAAGAATCTACTGTATAAGTAAATAGGTAGTAAATAGCTTGTCCGTTTCGTTTGTATAAATAATGATTGAAATACATTTTTTGTTACGCGTGCATTGAAAGTTTAATTTTCGATACGGGTAAGAGCGATGGGAAAGGACCACTATCCGTCCAACGAACGAAAAAGACTACTTTACCACCACCAAGTGCGGCAAAGTTACATTTACAGTCTTCTAGCATGGAAAAAGTTATCTAAGGAGTATTATAAACATATGAGGTTGGTTGATAGTTACTTTACAGCTTGTTAGCATGGAAGAAAAAGTTGTCCAACAAGTATTATAAATATGAGGTGTGACAGAAAATAGTATGTGTGGCTCGTAGGGGAAGAAAATTTCAGTCTTGGGCAAATTTTACACATCGTCCGCGACTGAAATTGCTCACTTCCCGCCCTTGCCACACAATAAACTATTGTGAGATTGTTGCGTAAGTATACGAACCAAGAATACGTATGTACGAAGAGATAAGGGAAAATTTCAAAAATAACGTTAATGAAGTTCGTCCAAACGACATCAGTGATCTGAAATAGGATTAAACGAGATTCGTCGTGTTCCACAACATAACTAATATCAAAAGTGTTGTAATATTATAATTATAAAACCAAGCTTAATTTAGCCATTTTTACCGTTATCTCACGCACAGAACAAAATCATTGTCGTGTGTTTTTTTTTTAGTAAAATATTATTATTTTGCATTATTTACCGGCGTGAAAAATAAAAACGAAAATAAATAATAACAACAATAATGGTGATAAAAACGGGGAAATAATAATCCGGGGAAATTTATCTCCCCTCCCTCCCTCCCGGCCACCGTCAACCTTGCCCATGTTGGAGACCGATTCTTGCCGGCGGCCAAAAGCGATGCGCGCTCGGCTTTTGTCCGTCCCGGGTCAACGATGACAATTGTGTGTACAACACGTACATGCCGGTGAAGGCGACTCGGCGATAATAACAATACAATACGCACATACACGATATACGTAATAATAATAATAATAATAATACGAGCAGAATATTTTACACACTCGCGTTTTGCGCGTCCCCGTCGTCGCCTTGTGTATATGTTCATAAAATATTATATTATATTGTGTTTGCGCAAAACACGAACAGCAGTGTGTACGACCCTCTGCATCCCCCAAACCCACATAGCTGGTGCAGATAAATATAAATTACTAACGGAATGCACATTGTGGAATTTCGCGGGGAGGTGCGAAAACGAGTCTCGTCCCTTTTTTCCCATTGTGTCGTCCGGCAATCATCTCTTTATCCCTATACTCTATCCCTTAATGCCTTATCTCTCTCTCTCTCTCTCTAGTCGTCCTCCTCGCTTCTCCGTTCCCGGTCACATAAAATAATAATATAGGTCAAGTTTGTTTTTTGAAATTTTTTGTTGAACTTTTTCGCCCTCAGAATCCACAGATATTAAACAATACGATCGTTGTTCACACCACGGCAGAGAACGGAATCAGGAATTGATCCGGTGATCGTACCGCTTTCGGGTCCGTTCAATTCGTTTCCAACAGTTCATACGCCCCACCAAATGTATAATAATAATAATATAGACGATATCGTTCGCACAATAGTAATATTGATATACGCCAATACGCCAACACGCGTTTTGGTGTAATTTATGTTCACAAGTAGTGATGAAATTACTATAATTTATCGCCCAGCAATTCGATCACGAGAGAAGCTAAAGCTTTTCTCTTAACGATAAATCTTTCATTTGATTTTATATATGTGATATAATTCTTATAAAGTTTGTTTCAATTTTAATAAATTTTTTTATAAGTGTTTAAAGTTTGAATTAAGGCTCAAATAACAGTTAATCCAAATATTTCTGAAAAAAAAGCACACAGATTTGTAAAACTAATACATTTTTCGCTTCGCTCAGTATCTAAAAAACTAAAAATATGAGGAAAACGTGATGGAGACACCTGTTCTATGAGTTGTCTACGAGACCTCATTGTAACAATAAAGTAACAATTTTCATCTTAAGGGTTAATTTATCGTTGTGGTGGCGGAAAAAGAAAAATGAAAAACGACGGTTCTACTCATTTTTGTTTCTTCGATCGGATTACAACAATTATTGCAATTATTATTGCTCACTTAGTACAGACACAAACTCTGCACAATTTCCTACACACACACACACACACACACACACACACACACCTGCTGGTTCACAAAAGGATTTTAATGAACACAATGGAACTAACTTATTAAAAACACATAAAATAATAAAACCGAACAAGAGCATATTATGAAACATTTAACAATAATTTTAGTATTGGTGTTCGTGAAATTAATTTAAATATTCTTTCGTTCATAACAGTTTTGACGTTGGACCTAATCTCCGATAACGTAAACTTTGACACGTGTGGTCGAGAATGATTTTTTTCAATTTTAAGCAGACGATGATGAAACCTACAGGCTGTTGAGTACCGTTCAAGCGGCGTCGTTAAATTGACATATTTTTGTGATACGTCTCATAATATTAGAGGAAACCGGCATATTTTAGTGCAAGAGTTCTACGATGACGTTAAAAGTTTCCATGGTGACGTTTTTTTTTTTCGATCCACTTTATTTGTATAGAAAGAAAATCCATAAGTATATATATATATATATACACGTATAAAAATAGGTATTTTGAATTTTTCCATTTATAATGAAGCCAATGAAGTTATATTAAAATGTGGGCCAAAATGAGGACACGAAGCAATATGGGATGGATCATGATATACTTTTTTTCGCTTTTAAAATAATTACATGTAACTTCTTGTAAAACATCCAATTACTCCCAAATAGAAATGTTTGGGGTGGTTGCTTTTTGCTTAACACCATTCATTTATCAAAAATTTCCAAAATATCCTCGATCTTAGTACATACGAAGTTTTTTTAAATTTCTCTATTTATTAATTCAATTTACTCGTAAATAATTACATCGACATATCTCTAACAATAATGCTGATATATGAAACATTTGATTTTAGTATTATTATTTATGATTTGAAATCTGATATATTTTATAAAATTATCTTCTTAGATATATATGGATCAAGATGTACTGAGTAACTGATTGGACTTCTCTCTCTCTCTATCATATATTTTTATTAGTGTTGTCTCGATTCAATACGAAGTGCATGTGCAAGCCTCAACAGTGCTGCCAATGTGCAGGAAAACCATAGATTCATTTATTAATTTATATAAACAGCTGTGAAATTATACCGTGCGTCTGCATTTTATTTTCCAGAAGAAGATCGGGCTGGTAGTAGTGTATAAAGAAGACTTATCGTGAGCTAATTTTAAAGCCTACGTGAGACGTGACCCATAATTGTCATAGCCCTGATCTATCAATCATCTCCCATTCTGCTGGATATACAATTCGTCTTATATTGTTACAACCTAGATTTCTAATATCACTAGATGAGGAAATAAATTGTTGTACTTTACTTATGTTTTTCATTGTATGAATATGAAGCTGAATAAGAGAAAATTACTGATTGCGAGCCTTAGACAAACGATATTTCAATAAAGATACTATTGAATCTAGATAAGGGAAGAAAATAGCAGAAAAAATATTTAGCAAATTGTAAAAGGATGTCGATGACGTGACGCCATACCGCATGCATCCGCTGAATTAAATTCAAGATACGAGTGGTTTCTTTTTCGAGCGACTATTTCAAAACCGTAGAACGTCCGTGACATGGTCCCACGTAAGCATGACGATTAGTGTTTTACGATAAATCGCTTTTCTCCCCTTTTCAAAACCGAAATAGTTTCTTTTCTCGCGTGATTAATCGCTGTCTCGATTGTCGGCCAGTTGCAACTTCCGTCCGGTCAAGGATCAGTCACCACCATCGCCGGTAATTTAAGAAGGTAACTAAAGAATCTTATATCTACCCACCGTAAAAGTCAAACCTTCATCTGAAAAGTTAGTTCAACTTTTGTTTTCATTGTTAAATACAGGGGTTCAGACCGAAATAATTTTTTTTTAGTTAACAATTTTCATTTTTCTGTTTGTATTCCGGTTAGTTAAAACTAGATTATTAATTTGGAAACAGTTTAAATTGATTAGAACTTGAATTTGTAATAATGTATAAAAATAATAGAACAAAAAAATGTTCAAAGGTTAATTCTTAATAATAAAATAAAAAAAATAATTATATATATATATATAAATAAAATAAAACAAATAAATAATAAATAAAAATCAATGTAAAGGTATTGCACTATAAATTAATATAAACTATAAAAAAAAAAAAAAATGAATAAAATAAAACTAATTCTGAAGTAATACATTTATTTTTTTTTTTTTGCATTAACGACCGGTTTCGATTTTAAAAATCAACATCAGATTAAGAAAAGATTCATTGATTGTATTATGTGTATAATACTCCAGGCTAAGTTTTATTTTAATAATTTATTTTATATTATATATTAATATATTGTGTGATAACTGTATATTGATTTTAGATTCAGAACGAAGTATAGAAATTTATGTTTATAATGATGTTTATTATTATTATTTTTTCTTTTTCTGTATACACTTTTTTCATATAGAAATACTATTCCAAAAGTTTTGATCAGTAACTTTATAGATTCAAAATCACACCCAAATGGTACTTTTAAGACGTAATTTTTCAAATTTATCAATACTTTTTTTCAAAAACACGGAAAATCTGACAAAATCGGAGTCACAATAAACAAAAATACTTAAAAAATTACACTCGTGATTTTTTTGTGCCTTTGTTAATTATTGGTAAATAAATTATATGATATAAATTTTACTCATTATCTACGTGTCTTCCGATATAAATGTCCCCTTTAACCACCCCTCACCCCTAAATACGCTTCCTAAAACAGTATATCTGAGTTCAGACACGCCACTTTTTTTCACCGAATTTTGCGAATTAAACTCGAATATTTAAGCAGTATTTAAATTATATTCTATTTATGGGAAATAAAAAAAATGTTATTTATTTCAACGACTCCAAAGTGACATAATCGAGTTCGAATAGACTTCAAGAGAGAATTCAAATCAGTTTTCAGAATTATTATTGTCGCTTCACTACGTCGCGTGTCGATTCGATGGGAGAGAAAGAGTAGTTTTAACTATGTGTGAAAGACGGAGATGACAAATATCGGTGATCTATCGATCATTCGTGTTTGGTAAATCCTGTCATTCGACGTAATACAAGGGTCTCGTCGCTGTCGCCGGGCAGGGGTGGTCCGTCGTCAATCGCCGCGCGAGAGCAGAACCTTTATTATTAAAAAAATAATAATAACAAAAATATTCTTGAATATTTCGCACCGGATTTCCCCTCGTCTATTGAATCACATTGTGTTTATTTACCACGCGGTACGGTTTGTTTACGGGTATATAATAAATTATACGTCGAAGGATTTAATCATAAAACCACCTTGCGCACCGTCATAAATTCCCACCTATATCCTATTCGAAAATACTAAATATTTTCCTCGAGAGTTTTTCTTCCTATTTTCAATCAAAACAATTATGTATTAGCTTCATGTCAGATAAAACCGTTCGTTTTGGTGTCAGCGTTTAAACATTCAAATTTTAACAGAAATTAAAATAAATATAATAATAATTTTAGCAGGATCAGAATATTTCTTTTCAACTTTCATTATTCTTTAAGAATAATTCTTCCGCTTACACGGTTCGCTTTTCCCCAGTGTGTGAAAATTATTCGTTTTTGAGAGTACTTTGTTTTTTTTTTTTAATTTTGATATTTTTATATAGGTATATATTAGATTATCAGGTTTTATACCAACAAAAAAATAATATCAAATATTTTCCGCTTTACGAACGTGAAAACGACGTAGGGATGATTTTAAAATTAAATCTCTAACAAAGGAAAATTCGTTTATTTTCCACGATTTTTTGAAGTTTGCGAATAATTTAAAATTTTTATCAAATACGTCATAGTTATGGTAATAATATGACGTCGTTAGGGGATATGATTTATTTAAAAATATTATTAAATTATTTATAAACTTCAAAATATCGTGGAAAATGAAAGGATTAACCATTATTAGAGATTTAAGCACCACTATTTTTCTTAATATCAGATTCACAAAATGGCTATTTTGAATTTTTTTCTTAAACTGTATACAATTTCAAATTTGAAAACTTAGGTTCTAAAAAAATATGTATATACATTACTGCTGTAGCGTAACGCTGTAATAATTTTTTTTTAAAAAAAAGTTGAAAATTATTAATAAGACTTAAGTTATTGGATTTGTCAAATCGTACTAGAACACCTTGTATAATATATAATACATATATTATTAATCATAATTGTACTAGTATTATATTGTATGATGTATTTATTTATATTAAAATATAAAAACACGTGTACGGTTAAAATCCTTGTTGAATACCATATATGAATTTGTTAACAAAACCTTTATAATCTAATTATTAATATTAATTAATTAATTTCGATCTAAAAATTATTTTTATAAACTGGAAAAGAAAATTTCTTAACATTCCAAAACCATCGACTGTTTAAGAAATGGAACAGAAATTTCTTTCATCTCAACCAAACCGAAGCCTAGAAAATCATCAAGGTTCCAAAGTTTTCTGCAGTTTAATTCTACCTGTTGTCGGTGGAGTCTATACAGGTGGCGAACGCCATTCGGTGAAGTTCAACACGTGCCCACCCCCACGGTCGACGTGTAGGATACGCGTGCCGTACGCTACACTTTATTAGCTGTTCCTTGTCAAATATAAATGCACAGTAATTTGTAACCCGATACGAGACCGACGTGGTAGTCATCTACAGTGCCTATTGAACACTGACGTTTTCGAAAATTCCACCCGACACACAATAACTAACTCACAGTTAGTAGTCGTATACGCCAGTTTACGCTTTTATAACGTGTACTCACACACACACACACACAATATATATACATGTAGTTATTAAACATAGACAAAACCCGATACGTGCGTAAGTATATATACATGTCCATCATACGGGCGAAACGCTCGTATAAATGTGTCAACGCAGTTATGCTTTTCACGTTTGATGTTTCTTTAAGAGAAATAGATAGATAGAGAGAGATAGAGAGAGAGAGAGACATACAGACAGAGAGAGAGAGAGAGAGAGAGATTTTATACGCCTAAGTGCTGTGCGAAATACCTTCAGCTGTCGTCGTCGTAAGCCGCCGTGTTCTGTTCGACACAATAGTATATTATACAACGGCGTTTCTTCCTGGCAGCGGGCGGCGAACATAACGCGACTGCACCGGCGGCAGTACGTATAAACACTTCGAGACGTCCAGAGGACGAGGAAATAGTATTTTAAACTTTTAAGCACCTCGTCATGGATGTTTTGTCAACCGTAATGGACGAGCGGACGATGCGAGACGACGATAAATGTCCCGTTATTATTGTCGGGCGTGCAAAGAATGGAAAAATAAGTAACGGAGTTAGATACGTAAGTCCATTCTGCGAGCGTGCTTAACTCTCACAACCTGAACGATATTTTACACATTTTAAACAATAAGCTATACAGTTCCGTATAGAATTTATTAATCTGGTATAATACTTGCATATATTATTATGTATTTGTATTTTCCATCATATTTCCTTAGTTTTAAACACTTTATAAATCAAAACGAATAAATAATACTGAATTGAATAGGATAAATTTAAATAAACAAGGGCATCCGTACTGGAAAATCCTGGGAAAAGGGAGGGGGTAGAATTAAATTCATAAAAATTTAAATGCTAATCGTGCAGGAATATTTTATTTTGTAAATCAATCAGTTATTAATTTCTATTATCAGTATTATAAATTATAACTAACGATAATTGAAAAATGTAAATATTTAATCGCAAAATATAAATTCTAAATAAAACACTGATATATTGTTATAACTTAAAAAATATGCTTCAAATAAAGCTTAGAATATTTAATTTTTTTACCTGTGTCCAATTAAAATTCAATCACTGTAATACAACTTCACGACAAGTGACAATTTTTAGTTAAATTTGTACCTTATAATATAGACAATATAAAAAAAACAAAGAAGAGACATTCTCTGGATTTCCTAAAGAAAGCCTATGCTTGTAGCTATAGCTAATCGTACGTATAGTATGAAGAGTTTTTGAATCGTGATTATCAAATTGTAAAGGAGCACAAATCTAAGGTTTGATTAAAATATTTTAATCCCTAGCAAACATTTTTAGTTTTTGAAAAGTTCCAACGAAGAACAAAGAACAGCGTACACAGTTTAATCTATCCAAAACGACGATTCACTAATATTATTTAATTATTCATAAATAAATAAAATATGAATTATTATTTGTTTAGTGTGAAAAAGTTCTTGAGTTAATTGAATCTCAGTTGAATTATTTTTGTATTATAAAGTTTGTAGAGCTGCCAACCTTTTATTATAAAATAATATAATATTAAGAAGGAGTGTTTGTGATTTTACTTTACAGTTGGGTTGACAGTGAATAAAGAAAGAGGTATCTATTTCCAGGTGTCGCGTAAATTGGGCGGCGTAATTTAGGTGCAGTAAATTTGTCACAGCAATTTGGGGGAGGGGGGCAGAAAAATATTATAGTGGGTTATTTGTATATATATATATATATATATATATATATATATTATTAAGTACGAACATAATTTTAAATTTATACTGTTATAAAATTTATTAAAATAAATAAAAAATAAATGTATGCTAAAAAATAAAAATAAATTATCGCGATTCTTATTAAATATTATAAAAAAAAAAAAAAAAAAAAATGCCAAAAATACAATTGTAATAATAATTAAATTTAAGTTTGTAATTGAAAATAATTCCACGTAAATATTCTTGAATATTGGTTGAATTCTGGTCAAATGTTGAAATAATGGTTTTTATTCGGATCGCGGAATCTTTATATTTTTTCTTTTTAGGTAAAGTTATACCAGAAAAGAATTGTTCTGCTTTAAACTGGCTTATGTTATTTTCTTTTTTCAAAGCCTTTATAAAAATCTAAATAGATGGGTGAGCTGAATTTAATAATGAATTAAAACAGTTGTGCCATCCATCCAAAGCATTATTTGTCCGTGGAATATCATTTTCAACCAATGAATAACAATTCCATATTGTAATAGGAAATCGTGGAGGTGTTTTTCGTCCTCTTCTCGAAATAATTACGAAATATCCTTGAAATAATTGATAAAATCTGATAGTAATTCAGCATTGTTTTTATAAAATTCGGTTTCCAAGAGGCGTTCAAAACTATCTTCGACACGATTTTCTGGTAAATTTAATTACAAAAGGTATATTTTCCCATTAAACGCACATTTTTCTTATCCAGATAAATGTTGACAAAATTATCCAATATGATTCACATGCCTATTTCTATATATAGAGTATAATACCTATGTGACAATAATTATTACAATGTTCGACAATTTTATACGGCGCTCATTTTATCGCGACCAATTTACGCGGCGACCAAATTACCGCGCCCAAATTGCATGGAACCATTTTTCCATATTTAGGTACTATACAAGGTGAAACTATTGGAAATCAAAATATACAGTTTATAGTTCTATTTTAATTTCATGCATTTTATTAGTTATTATTTTAAGTCATTACATGTTTGCAAAGACATTTTGTAACAACGCGATTGTTGAACAATATGAATAGTATAATAAATGATAATAAAATATATTGATAAATACGTTTTGCGACGTATAATGTATTATATAAATGCATACAATAACCACCGACCAGGAAATTAAATTGCAAATTATCGTACGAAAAGCAAGAGGATAACATAACGAGGCCCAATTACCGACCGTCGCCGATACAATTAATATAACAAACGCAATGTCAGCAGTTTTTAATTTGGTAAAGAGAGAAATTCGTCCTAGGTAAATAATTGTACGCCTTGAATACCGGGTAATAATCATTCGAATTCCGAGAACGCGACGATTATTTGTCGACGGTTTTATTTGATGTACCGAGTAAGTATAATATGTACTTTATAATTTATTATTTAAAAATATCCGATTATATGAATGAGGGTGGAAAAAATCAAAAAAAAAAAAAAAAAAAAAAATGTTTAATTACATACCGCGTATAATGCGCTAGAGACCGCGGTGGAAATATAAAATATAATATATACACTAATAAAATGTATAATAAGAGAGATTTTTTTTTTCTCTTCATGTATATATTATAATAAACGATTGAGGGATTATACTTATATAACGAGAGGGGTTGTTGTAATTTTTTTCGCCGTTCTTTCGTTATTCATTTTTTCTACTTTTTTTTTTTTTTTTGCTACGTCCGTAATAAAAATAGCAATTATAGCTGTACACTTTCGTGTTAAGTACGAGGCAAAAAAAAAAAAAAAAAAAGTGATTATCCAAGGATTACAACGGTATCTCCACAGCACAGGCTCCGGCCGAGACACAAAGACTTTAATATTATTATTACGCGTACGGTATAATACTCGTGGTATGCACCAGTGTCCAGAATAATTATCGCGGTTATATAATATTGTATTATCGTATATAATAGTATTATTATATTTTATGTGCTCGATCGCGTGTGCCGGATGCGTACAAAATAAAAAACCGGACATACTTCGCTCGTCGGGGTGTTCTTCGCACGTCGGGTGCGATTCTCTTGACGGGTGTATTGAATTTTAAAGAAACGATGAATCGTTTCTTCAATAAGACGATTCTGTACGAAAGAAGTTTATAATATTATAAAGAACAAATGAGAAAAAAAATGTCCAAAATTTTCTTGCGCCAAAATCATTCTCATATTATTTTTTTTATCTATGTTTACATTTTAATATAGTTCGAATCAAAAAAAGATGGTTTCCGAGTCGTTTTTGTCAAATTTTGAGTAGTTTTTCAAAAAAAAAAAATTGAAGAATTGAGAAATTCAAAAAATGACCAATTTAAAATACCATCTAGAGGCAAATCCGATTTAAAAAAGTTGCTGATCGAACTTTTTGGACAAGTTAAAAGTTGTACACAGAAAAAAAAAAAGAAAAAAAAACATCATTGTAAAAACACTAGCTTCTTCACTTCTTTCAGAATCTAAAATTTCCATATTTTGTAATAACAAATATTTTGTCATATGCCATTGATTCTGTTTAACAACAGTCCCTCTCCCTTCCTCCCTCTCCAATACGGCAGTAACATATATGTGTCGTTATCGACGCTAAGGAAAACAACCATCCGGTTTCATACGTTATCTGTGGGGTAAAATATTCTAATTAACGTCCGCCGCCGTCATAATAATAACAATAATAATAATAATAATAATAATAATAAAACTATAATATTATATTCCGTTCGTGCATTTTTCATTCAAACGTTCCCGCAGGAGCCGTCGAAGCTTTTCGCGGTGACGTGAAATTACGAGCGTGCACCAGCGTTGTATGACGTATAGTCTATGATTTATAATATGACAGCGAAATGTACGTCGTATATTATGAAATATACGCTTGTAAAAATGTTCGCATACCGAATAAAAAAATAAACCGTCATCATTGACATGTTCGAAAACTTATCTAAATAATGTGATTTATAACGATTCACCGAAAACAAAAAACAAATAAATAAAAAAACCGAAATAAAATAAAACGCTGTCGAATTGTTTTCGAAATACATTGTGCCACCGTTGCGGCGCTTCGTGAAAACGCAATCGAACTTTTTGAATAATCGGGCACTGTCCAAAATATATTATTGCGAATCGGGAGAAAATGTCACGTATTTTTTATTACGTTAGTGGAAAACCCGTAAAAACGCATATAGGGATGGTCAATATCTTCGACACATATTTATGAATTGTATCTTGTATTTCGATACACTGGATAAAAATGAAGAGATATATTTTGTTTTTAACAAAAGTCAATTATTATAATCTGTAATGAATAGTTCAAATTTATCAAAATACGTTTGTGAATTTACCTTTTGCTATTTCCAGATAGAATCACGAAATTCATTAAAAACGTGTTTTTGCAAAATAAGTTCAAAAAGTGACCCATTTCGAAATACATAGTACAAACCAAATTGAATTATTTACTTACGTATTGATTAGAATATTAAATATTTTATCAATAGGAATTGAGCAGACTAATTAATTTATTACCTATTTAATAATGGTGTTTATTAATATTTTAATATTCATAGATATTTTGTTCTACAACGATGTAATTTTTAAGAGTAATTGATTTTAGATTATTTTAGATTTTTTAGATTACAAAAAAAAAATAAAAATTATGTTAATATCTAATATTTTGTATCTAAAAGCAAATAAAAAAGTGTATTATATCTAACATTTATATAGGTTCTTTTTTCAAGTATCTTACTCGTGCACGCAAATACACAAACCAAGTGAAATCTCAGCTGCACATTTATCTGTAAAAGTTTAATAATTGACGCCCATTCGGGCAAAAGAATGTATACGAAACGAAATAAAACGTTAATTATACAAATATTACAACTCACGATACAGGCAAAATTTGATATAAAAATAAAAATTAAATGAACATTCGATTAGGCAAGTGCTATAAATTGTAACACTATTATTCGATGCAGTCTCTGATAGTATTTCATCGAATTTCTAAAGTTTTTTCTATAACTTTTTATAGAAATGTTGTCAATCTTGCATACGATTAGTGTAGGCAATTGATGAAAATGTAAGTTACGCACTAGTATCATTTTTTTTCGGAGTTAATATTAAATAACTACATATCCCTAATTTTATGAAAATCTAGTTTATTTGGTATATTTTGCCTAACGTTCCAATATTTGGTAGTTTTACTTACACTGGGAAAATCTATAATAAAAATCTCTAAAAATAAAAACTTTGAAGTGCCAAAAAGATTACATTTTTGTATATCCGATATTGTCTTTGTTGAACATGGGTTTGGAGGAAGATATATCACCTAGGCCACTCCTCTTAAATACATCACTGACACTGACTATATAGTTATTATTTAGGAAAATTCCAATTAATATGGAATTAATTCTAAGAAGAACTGTATAAAATGGATTTATATTCTATTCCATCGAGATGTCGCTGAGGTTATTATGATTATATTTTTCAAACAGATTTTATGAAAATATTTAAATTGAGATTAATGTAGATTATGATTTTTAATTTCGTTAAAATAATAATAGTAGTTTTGTCTATGTTATCAAAAAAAAAACAAAAATGAATCATATTTGTTTTAATCAATCTCCATTGTATTTCGAAATGAATGATGTTTTGGAATTATTTCATCATATACCAACTAAAGTTTTAACCCGATTTTTATTTTTCTGAAAACCCCACTTATAAAATATCTATATTGGTGCAAACGTAAATCCGAATTACATCGTCGAAATTGGTTCAAACACAATGCGATTCGTTTTTAATATTTTGTTAACAATACATTATTACACTTGCAAAATCAAAAACTGCTTTAATTGGCAGATTCGCAGTCAATTTAATTATTATTTTATTAAAAAAAAAAAAACTACGGAGAAAAAAATGCTGGACATACTTCGAACAATGGGTGTTCTTCGCACGATGGGTGGGATACGCTTGACGGGTAGATTGAATTTAAAAAAAATGATAAATCATTTCTTCAATAAAACGATTCTCAACGAGGGAAGTTAATTAAAAAAAAAAAAAAAAATGTTAGAAAAATATCCAACATTTTTTTTCACATTTTCAAAATTTTCTTGCACCAAAATCTTTTTTATATGATTTTCTATCCATGTTTAAATTTTCATATAGTTCGAATCAAAAAATAATAGTTTCCGAGTCGTGTTTGTCAAATTTTGGGTAGTTTTTTCAAAAAAAAAAAAAAAAAATTTTA
>JAIPRM010002782.1:0-28807 GCA_025469315.1 Stegophylla sp. TES_Ste_2020
AAAAAAAAATTTAAGAATTGAGAAATTCAAAAAATGACCTCTTTAAAGTACAATCTAGAGGCAAATCCGGTTTCAAAAAGTTATTGATTGAAACTTTTGGACAAGTATTTCTATACGAAAAGTTGTATACAGAAAAAAAATAGAAAATAAACATCATTGTAAAAACACTAGCTACTTCACTTCATTCAGAATCTAAAAATCGGCAATACATTAAACATTAAACTGTTGACACAAATTTCTTAATCTTGTTTGTAAAACATACTGTCCTTTATTGGGAGTTTTTTGTACGCTGATTGTTCAAAAAATAAATTTCGGGGACTTTTTTTTCCGTATACCGCCTAATTACGCCTCTGCACGCGTGTCATAGGTTTGCCACCCATTGGTTATAGGCGATCCGAATAATAGTACTACAACACATAACATATAAAAACAACCAAATACATTGTTCGGAATCGTTTTACACGGAATATCGTTATATACGGCTTGGCTATAAACGAATTCGACTGTATTATGTGAACGTACAGAATAAAGTATACAGATACAGAACAACGTCGTCGTGCCGTGTGTGGTGGAAGTTAACACGTGTGGTTGAATTGAAATTGGGTCGCTTAAGGCGGCGGTCACAGTTTTATGTCTCCATCATTGTGTCGGTTAGACGGTCAGAGTCGATTGGGTCCGATGGCATCTGGCGCCATCATTCTTCGACACATATTTTTTCTCCAAACCTCTTTTTATTTGTTGTTATAATAATAATATTTTATTCCGTCCAAACACCGACATGAATGACCTACTTGTCGATCCCCGGTGTGACTTATAGCATGTGTGTAGAGTACGGTTTCAGATTTTTTTTTTAAATGTTGAACGATCATCGTGCTACGGCGCCTTAGCTCTCGGTCTGCAATATTATATTATACAAACGAAGGAAAAAAAGAGCGTAGTTCGACAACAATAAATTGCAACGACAAAACTACAGACTGTGCATGCTGTGTAATGGATTCCTGTAAGAGAGTCACGCGTGGCGTTGCGCGCGCACGCTCAGCACTGTTTTTTTTATAACGTCCGCGATAATTGAAATTTTGATTTTTTCACCGCCCACACAGGAAAACGGTTTGTCAAAAACCACAGACATGCAATGCGTCTACACAGGAGTTCTTCTCGTTATCGACGAACGTCACCAAGGTCATAATATAGATATTGTTTTATGAATATATATATTATTGACGAGCTCAGGAAAAAACACTGGTTGTGCGTTCTCACGGTCACGGGGCAAAATTGCTAAATGTAATATATTGCAACAAAATTATAATATTATGTCGATGAGGCTGTTTTTTTTTTTTTGTGACAAACGGACATTCCCACCCAGGAGCGGATTTTAAGCAGCAGCATAGGGGGCGGCAAATTTTGGAAAGGCGTCAAAATTGTGTTAAATATTTATTTTGTTCTTATGTGGTAAAATATTTTTTTTCATTCCGAGTGGAGTGAGGTTAGTTAGTGATATTACAGTGATGATTATTTATGTTATTTTACATATTGTGAAAACACTTTTTCGCATGGAAATACTAGTACTAAAAGTTTATTATAGCAACATTATAGATAAGAAATTAGTACTCGGATACTTTAAAGTGGTAATTTTTAAAAATTCTCCAAAAAAGAAGAACTATCAAAAAATTGAGTAAAAAAAAATAAATAAATAAATTTTCATGAAATCAATTTTAGTAATATAGTCATAACCCAAAAATTATTATAGGTCTAAAAACTTGACATTTTCACCCATTATTAATTATAGTATATAGACAGGAAAATATTTTTGAAAAATTTAAAAGCTTTTGGGTAATTTTTTATCTGAATTGTATATTTGGATTTTGTTTTCAAATTGTGAATGACAAAGACGATTGTATATTATTATAGCTTATCTCATGGCTCATTTTATTTTATGTTAGGACATTTTTTTGTACATATATTTTTTTTTTTTGTTAGGATAGGGGAGATGAATTTCATTCAGCATAGGGGCAGCAAATCGCTAAATCCGCCTCTGTTCCCACCCACACCCGGTAGGTTGGACATTTTGAATTTTCCTCCGGTTCTAAAACATTAGAGGACGTTTAAAAATATGAACAGACTTCCTCCCTTCCTCCTCCCCCTGAACTATTAGATTCTGAGTGGAGCTAAGAAGCTAGTGATTTTACAGTGATGATTATCTGTGTAAATACTTGTGTCCACAAGTTTCGACCAACAACCTTTTGAATTGCGATTCACCTCTAAATGGTAATTTAAAGAGGTCTATTTTCAAAATTCTCAATAGTTCTCCCAAATATTTGACAAAAACGACTCGGAAACTAAATTTTTTAAACCCAAACTTTATAAAGGTTTAAATATATATTATATAGATAATAATATGAGAAACGTTTTGGCACAAGACACTTTTGAAATGTTGAAAAATAGTTTTTGGAAAATGTTTTTTTTTCTATTCTCAGTTAATAGTGGGATAGAAAAGTGGCCGAATAAATTGTAATTTTTTTTTTTTATAACCATAATAAATTATAATTTTTAAGTAAAATTGTCTGGAATAACTGAATTGAAGTTATTGAATTAACTAATTGAAGAAATTATTTATCGTTTCTTTAAAATTCAAAACACCCACAAGAGTAACACCTATCCTACTCGAAGAAAACACAAAGTGCCAAATATGTTTTTTTTTAGATGCTGAACGAATTGAAGAAGCTCATGATTGTACAATGATGTTTATTTTTTTTTATCTTTTTGAGAACACTTTTTCGTACAGGAATACTTGTCCAAAAGTTTCGACGAGTATCTCTATTGAACCGGAATCGTAATCAGATGGTACTTTTCCGAGGTTATTTTTCCAATTTTTCAATACTTTTTCCAAAAACGGGGAAAAACTGTCGAAAAATTGAAAAAAAAAAACGGCAAAATATGCAATTTCCGTAAAATTGAAAATTACTTTTTGACATAACTTCTAAAATAATGCAGCTAGGGACATGCAATTTTCACCAACCACTAAAAATAGTTACAAGAACATGTCATAAAAATTTCAAAAAGATTTGATCAATTTTGAGTTGAGTACAGTATTTTGTTGAAAATGTCTTATTTAAATAATGATAATCCAATACTTATTAAAATAAAAAAATATGCCATGCACTGCTATTTCTATGTATGTAAGAATACACCAGTGTTCACTTAAACACAAGGTGTGAAGCATTGAAAAATAATTTAATGACTACAAATTTCAATGTTACTTTTTTATTTATCGTAAAATGTAAATGTAATTAACATACAATTATGTATTATTTAAATTTCAAAACATAGAACTCGTATGATACTTTGCAAGGCTTATTCATTATGTTCCTTTTATCATTAAGCCGTTGACGTACGACTCGTACGTCCAGAATAAAAACATTAATATTATTATTAAAAAAAAATTCCATGTATAAATCAATTTAAAATTACAAAAAATATCGTTTGGAAAATCGGGCAAGTTTTACAATGAGTCGGGCCTCATTGTTCAACGATCACATTTTCACCCAGTCGTGTTCTTTTTGCAGTTCTCTATTACTACAGAGCTGGGTGGTTTTTGTCAAGGAGAAGAGGAAAATGATTATACCAATGTAATTGGATTTTCAATTATACGTTTAAAATTTTCATGAATCAGAAATTACAGATAAAATTTGTCGGGATACTCAATGATTAACATGAACTTTAATGGTGGTGCTTTGACAACAAATAAGATTGAACTGGCACAGGTAACACCAGAATTATTTTAAGAACATCATAATTAGGCTGAATCGATTTAATTCAATTGTAATTTTCTAAATGCTCAGATAGAAAATTAAAATTTTTAAAATCCTGGGTATCCTCTCTAAATCCGCCTAAACATTTTACTTTACACGTAACAAAAAAATATTGTTTATACAAATACTCTCTTTGATAAAACAATACAATTAAGTTAGAATAATAACTGTTTTATACGATTTAAAATTAAATGTTCTTTTTATAACGAGTTTATCTAAGGTTATCACGAGATACACTTTGTTGTCGCAATTTGTCACTAATGAATTTTAAAAATTGAAATATACATAAGAGTACAATGTATTAAATAAATATAAAAAAAAGTGTTTATAATATAAAATAGCACTTTATTATCTGTTTTATTCAATATTTCTAAAAAAAAGATTGCCAGGCACTTTTTATACGTCTTCCAAGCACATTTTATCAACACAACGCCATTAACTTTATGATTGTTTTTTTTTACTACTAATTTTGGATTCAACTAGAAGGGTTAAAAGTTACTATTTCCCAACTTATACCTAACATTAATTTCAATTCTAATAAAATTATAATTTATTATTTGTTTATCTTTTTTTTTAGATGTTGTGTACAGACCACTAGTGTGAAAATGAATTTGAAGGCCACTGTTTAAAGTCATGTTTTAATGATCACGTACAATATTATTACTTCAAATATACACCTAATTGATTACATTAAGTTCGACCATATACACACGCATAACAAATAGTATAATCTATTATGATAATGTAGCAAGCAATATCACATTTGATTATTAAGTTGTGTACAAACAAGTAAAATGTGATTTTATAATATTGTTAGATAAAAGCTTTATATAACTGCCTTAATAAAGTGATTATTTTTTTTCTTAATGCAAATTAAGGAATACTGTTAAAAATAACGAAAAATCCAATGAATATGTGTAACAAAAACATAATAATATTATAAAAAGTAATATTAAATATAATAATATAATACACATAATTATATTTTGTCCATAACATAATAGTAAGAATTCACTTATTAAAATAATTAAAATATTTAAAAAGCCTAATTAACATTTTTTTTTTTTTTGTTTTTTTTATCAACTTTTTAAACAACAAAAATAATAATATCCATTAGATACTAAATGAGCATATTATTGTCAATAATAAATTGAGCTAAATCAAACAATCATGCTTTTCTTTTGACATTAAAACAAATGTGTCGTGTAGTAAATGTGCAATAATTTCTACAGCTATCAGCTAGCTAATAAATAACAAAATTAACTATAAAATTAAATTTTTTACAATTTAAAATTTAAATCTACTAAAATAATGTAAATATTATACACATAGTAAAGGTTACCAATAATATTTTATATTAACACAAAATTTATATAAAACAATTTCAGATTTTCTCAACAAAACTATATATTTTATGTTTAAAACAGTGGTAGTTAAAAATATATCAAATTTTTATTCTATTTAATATTAAAATAACATTTTCAATGAACCAATGGTTAAATTTTCTCATTAAAAGAAAAGTATTTTGTGGTAACTATTTGTTGAAGAAATTTAATGTGAGCAGCCATGTGGTGTTAAGTTGTCTTAACTTAAAATATAAATCACAATAATTTTGGAAAAATGTCCGTGAAAGGATTAAAAAAAAAAAAAAAATAATAATAATAATAAATACATTAAATCTAGTTGATGATTAGCTAACATTAGCTACAGTACAACAATTTGATCGATTATGATACAAGCAAAAATTATATACGAAAAACTACAATTTCCTATTTAAATAACCCTGTTAAAACCAGTCGGCTGTGTATGTAAAGTCTTTAAATAATTGTTGTTCATCCTCATTTAACAGTCTTGGATCTTTAGGTGGCGTTAGTTGAGGTTTCTCGGAAGTAAATTCTTCATCAAAGTTACTTACATCTTCAACAGAATTCTATAAACAAAATTAAATTACAAGTAATTCAACATAAATAAATCACAAAACTATAAAAATATTTTATATAAAGCAATTAAAAATACTCACAACTGTAGGTACAAATGGAGGTTTAACTTTTCTATGCAATAAATCTTCCCAGACAACTTGTCTGAAGAATGCTTGTTTTTTCACATCTTCCGCATCTCTTTCACTAGATCCTAATCTACGTTCTGGATTTTTGCGCAAAAGCTAAGAAAAAAAAAAAAAAAAAAAAAGTCAAGCAATAGAATATTTTTTTAGTTTTCATTGTTCAAAACACAAATTAAATTACATACTCTTCGCATAATTGCAATTGCTTCCAATGACAAGAACCTAGGATACCTAACTTCATCATTCACTATGGAATCAAATACTTCTTCTTCATCATCACCAGGGAATGGAGACTATAATAAAATGTTATTAGAACTAATAATATTGTATCATATCATACACATAATAATAATAATATCATATCATAGATAAATATTTACTTCTCCAACAAGCATTTCAAATATAAGTACTCCAAGACCCCACCAGTCAACACTACGTGTATATGAAGTCTCAGTGAGGACTTCGGGAGCTAAAAACTCGGGTGTTCCACAAAAGGTTCCTGTTCGATCACCATACCCCATACCTTCTTTACATAACCCGAAATCAGCAATTTTTACATATCCATCAGTATCCAATAATAAGTTATCCAATTTTAAATCACTGAAATATGAAAATGCATCACGTTAATAATGTATTAAAATAAACCTAAAAAATAAAATACACTAACCGGTAAATGATACTGTTTTCATGTAAATACTGCAGTCCTAAAACTACACAAGCTGCATAAAAAACTGCTCTTGGTTCAGTAAACACGTCGGCATGTATGTGCATCATCAAATCACCACCAGCAGCATACTCCATTACAAAACAGACATGAGCCTTTAAACAAATCCAAAACACATTATAAAATATAATAAACAAAAACTAAAAATATTCATAAAAATATATTGCTCATTCATACATCTGTTTGGAAGCAAGCAAATAAGTTTACTAAGAACGGGTGTCGAATATCATTAGCAACTTCAAATATCCTTTTTTCTGATAACAGTGACTCAACTTCATCACGTGCAATTATATCACCTTTTTTTAATGCCTTTATGGCAAAATATTCATTTGATTTTTTATGTTGACATAGTATAACCTAAAACATTGAAATAAGATAATTAATATTTTATAATAAATACTAAATATCAAAGCTTACCTTTCCAAAATGGCCTCTGCCCAATACACTAAGAAGTCTAAAATCATCCATGGACATTTGAGAAAATTTAAAAGCACTATTAGATTGCATGATTTTATTGGGTTCTGTCGGTAATACATTATTTGATGTATTAGCTGTAGTAAGATGATGAGTTTTTTGTTCACTTTCCCGATAATCAAGTACTCGTGAAACAGGATGATTATATAGAGGTGACTATAAAAAAAGAAAACAAATTTAAGTAATATATTAGAATACACACATTAATATACATTAGAAGTTATAGAAAAATAGACAACAATAAATAATATATTCAAACAATGTGATGTTATTATTAATGAATAAATAAGGATACAAACATGATTAAGATATCTGTGCCCAATATACAAACTACATAAATACACTAACATTATCTGGTTAACTGAAAACTAAAAATAAATATTTTTACAACATTAATTTTCTTAGTAAATTTTGATTTTATGAATTTTTCTATGGTATATATAATATATATTATAAGCAAGATGATTCTTTTCTTTTAATATGAAACACTCAACTTTTTAATACATAAAAAAAAAAATGCTAGAGTTAGAGCTCTTGTTAATAGTTGTTTTTTTTACCATATATCATCCAGTGTGAAATGGATAGCATTATTGACGACACATTAAAATAATGGATAAACTTCCGTTGTTTGTATTATTATTTTATAAATTTTCTATTATTCAATTTAATCAAGTCGAAACAAAAAGTAAATGACATAGAGCGAATGTTGATTAGAAAAAAAAGCTTATAATAATAGCGTACTATTGTACAAAAGAAAGCAGAAAAAAAAATTAAACTGCTTATTTTTGTAAATATATAGTCTTATCCCAAAGTGCAGGTCTATTTTCAACAAAGGAAATCAACATTTTGACATCTATTTCGTAATTAAATTTATTATACCACGTTTCAGATCTAATAAATTATAAAATTAAATATTTTTAAACTTTAATACTAGAGCGAACATGCATACTATTTTTTGTATTTCACATGTGATCATGATAAAATTTTTGAAAAATATATATTTTCTAATTATAAAGGTTCTTTCTTACATAAGTGATAAATATACTTCACATTCAAAAACAAAATTTACCAAGAAAATTAAAGTTCTTTGCCAAAAAAGAAATTGTTCTGTATAATAACAAACACAAATTAGTTATCATCATACAAGTACTACTTTATCTATTATTGGTAGGTATTAACAATTTATTCAACTTATCTATATTTTGGCAAAAAATTTAAACAGCATAGCAAAAATATTTATTACATCTGAAGAAGGTATGTTCATATTTATACTACATAACTCATTTAAAATACCACTTTCCATCTCAGTCAAAAGGTGTGTTTTAAATATTTCTATTTGAAAGATAATTATGTTCATAAAAACCTATGTATTATTTTTAATTAAAGTGCAATTAAGATTTGAAATTCATATTTAAATAGTACAAATGATTGTATATTTAAAGAATTATATAGTATATTTATGTATACTTGAAATATTTATAATTTTTTAATGTAGAAATAATATTAAAAATGGTACTCGGTGTACTGATGTTACTAAATGCTGTTTAACACATTCACTGTAGATCTATTTTATATATGTATATATATACCTTGTGTGAGACATATTAATAATAGAAATACATATATTTTGAGGTGCAACCTTCAGACATATAACATACAATATTATACACTGAACGCTGATGAAAAATAAAGATAAAACCCTCAAATTGCCTGAAATTAAATTGATTGAAAAGAAATGTCGAAATTACACCAATTGGCATCATCTGCACATCACAAACTATCCAAATGAGATCATCTACAGTGAACTTGTTAAATAATTATCATACATAAAGTTTATGTAAAATATTTATATGAGTTTTGGTTATAAGCAAGGCAATTAATATATTATAATATGTTCAAAAATGTATACAATATTAAAACATATTTAAGACAGCCATACTTAATAAGCATTGTATAATGTATATATCATTTTATAATAATAAAAATAGTATAAGTATACACTAAAATACCAAAATAATAAGCACTATAATGTGCACTTACATATTAAGGATACAGAAGAACAAGGATAGACTAGTTTTTTTTTTAAATTTTGAGATAATAGTACCATTAGAAAATAAATTGTTATTATTATCGAATGTTGATATCCATTCAGTCAAAAAAAATTTGAGTTAGTTTATATTAAAGATGATTATTGAAGAGGTAAAAATGATAGTAATCCATGCATTGTTGAAAAAAGCCATGAGATAAGTCCTTCTTCCACTGTACCCTGCGTATGTTTTATAATATTTTTATGTTTTGAAGAAGTATAATTATTTACATAAAAGCAAATTATATTTATTTTGAGACATATTAGGAGTATGTATTTCTATACACAAAACTATTAACCGTTAATTCCTTTTTTAGTGAAGGGGTGAAGGGATTTCTAACACAAAAAGTAGAATAAATTATTTAGTAATATAAATATTAGAATTTAATTGTTAAAGATGAAACAGCGGCAAAATAATTAATATGAGTATTAGTTATGTATTATAATATGCTTTAATATGTATTACTTGAATAATACAATTCAATCATAAAATTCAAATATAAGACCATATTATTATACTTGGTTAATACAAGATTTGATATCTATTTAAAATGATAATTAAAAAACAAACACCCTTCTTTACCTTCATTATAAATATGTCCATTATAATACCTTATGTGAATAATTTTATTTTACATAAATATTCAAAATAACATTGTAATTCATACATGTAGGTTAATTGTAAACATATATTTAATATTTCAATTTAATAATAAAAAACTGTTAATTTATTATATATTAAACTCAATATGCAACTTTAAGAAGGCATTATGGAGATATATGCTAAAGAAATATTCATGGTTAATCTACTAATAACTTAAGCCAACTATAAAAATCAGTCAATTGAAAATGAAAATGACTTAGATTATTGGCTAGCTTAAATTAATTAATACATACTACTTAACTAATAACATAGATACTTACATTATAAAAGTTTAAGTTATTTAATTTTGGAACTAATATGATTAAAACTTCCATAGAAAAAATTTACAGTTATTAAACACATTACACATTTGTTATTTTAATAATGTTAAGCTAACACAATCATTTATAAATTCTAGACATTATAACTGTCTCACTATTAACTGTTTAAAAGAATTAGTACATAATTAAAAAAAAAAAAACCTTATGATGATAAGTATTAATATTTCAACCCTTTTTTTTTAGCAGTCTTTGAACGATTTAAATATATAGATATTTTAGAGCACGATAATATATGAATACATTTTCAGATTTAAAAGTAAAATATATCATAACATATAACATTTAAAAAAAAAAAATTGAGTCCAGTCTTTTGTTTGTATTTAAACAAAAATGTATGAAATTTTGGATAAAAACATAAAAGACAAAAAAAATTTAGTAAATTTAACAAAATTCTATTAATTAATCAAAATAAATTTAGTCCATGTCAGATTTTTTAATATTAGTCTAATAGTTCAATAATATATTATTAACTTTATATTAAATTTTCTATTTTGAGTAAAACTATATATTTTTGTAAATATCCATGATAATTTTTATAACACAATATAATCTACTCCAATTATTCATGCACAAGATCAGTTAGAAACGAATGATATACCAGTTATGCGCACGCGTGTTAGATAAGCCTAGCACAGTGGTTGTAGGAAGAGAATGTACCTCGTCCTGGGGAAACTCTATAAGAGGAGATGGCTGCGGTGTTCCCAGAGTTGAACTTCCAACACTTTCTATGCTCAATGACATTGTCATTACATGTCTCTTATGAACTGGTGGTAATGTCTGCTGTTCGTCATCATGTAAAAAGTCAAATTCCTTCAACGCATTCTGCAGCTATACATATCATACAATTTACCCCCCTGGTGCATTGATTTTCAAAAAGCTTAATAGCTACATTTTTACAATAATAAATCTTAAACAAAAATGTAATACTCACCTCTTGGTCTAATTGTCGAGGTGGTCTTGGAGGTGGAATAGTTGGTACAACTGATGTCCTTTTGTTTGCAGCTATAACTGCTGAAGGTAGGAATGTAGGAGATCCTGAAGATATATTTCGCTGTTCAGCGATAGTAGGGGGCAGTGGAGGTAGAACAGCAACCCCTAAACCTAATGGACGAGCACCAGCTAATCCACATGTATTGATTGGTTCAGGAGTTTCACCGGGAGTACATTTTTCTTCAAGTCTTGCATCACCTCCATCTAATAGAAATAATCACAGAAATATAACAATAAATTAAAAATAACTAAATAAGTACAAACCTGTAGAGCTATCAGAGTGAGAATGTGATCTTGAGTGTTGCTGTACAGGAACTATTGGTGAATTTTGAATAGAAGGAGATGATCTTTTAAGAAGGCGACCCCAAGCAGCTATATTAATGTTCATTTGATTGGCTCTAGGGAAATTTTTAGCTTGCTGTTTAAATATCTTACGTTGACGCCGTAAACGTGGTTGACGAGATATCATAGGATTTAAAAATTTAATCTAATAAAAACATACCACGGATAAATAATAGTAACACAAACATAATATTGTTTTTTTTTTTTTTTTTTAAAGAACTATTTTTATTTATTAACTAAATATTTATTTGAAAAATCACTGACAACATTGTGAAACAAGGTTTTAATATTTAATTTTGAAGGTTTCATATTAAATATTATAATATTATATAATAAATTTATTTTCCTTTTCTTTATTTGTTAGATTTAAAAAAGTTAAGTGTAGACAAGAAAGTCAGACATACTTCACTCTTCGCCACTTGATAGAAATCAGTAAGAAATAAAATTAATTATAAAAACAAATTATAGATTTCAAATTTCAAAAATATGTTCAATTAAATGTAATTTTAGTTTTGTTAATGAAATTTAATTCAAAAAATTACTATTAGGTATATTAAATAATAAGTGTCAATCAATAAAATAAAGGTTATTATAACAATATTATTGATAAATTATTATTATTGTTAAGCGCAGGATTTTTTCTTAGCTGTATGATTTTTTTTAATTACCTCGGCAAATAGAAGTCCTTGTGGTTCTAACTGTAAGGCCATTCCATGTCGAATATCATCAATAAATTCTTCTAATCGAAGAAATTTAATGGCACATAGTGATCGCCAATCTCTCCAATATACTCCTATTTCTAGCTCTCGAGATTTATCCAAATCAATAGAAAATCTATAAATCAATTACAAAATTATATCATAAATATACGTATTTATCCTTGTTAAGAAATTCATCTGATTTTTGGTGTTCTTAAAAAACTATTACAAATACAAAACAGTTTGTTCAATAGTTTCAATAGAAAAATTGATCAGAAATTCCTCAGTTTAACAACCATAAAGAAAAACTACTAAAAATCTCGATTAAAAAACTTTAAATTATAATATAATATGCCATAAACATTAGATTTATTACTATGTTAACGAGATTTAAATTGTAAAACTTCATAGAAAATTGAATACTAAAAAACTATTTTTGCATTGGTAACATATTTAATCAATTTTCATCAATATTTTTTAAATATTAAATATAAATAAATAATCTTTAGAAAGATTAATTAAATAATATTTAAATAAACAATTAAATGATGAAGAAAGCTTAAAAACAAAATGGATTAAGTTTACCTTTGGTCCCATGCTTGTTGTGAACATGGTCTCCAGCTAGTTTGACCAACTGTTTGATTATCTAATTTGATAATAGCCATTATTTCATCTAAGAAAAAAAAATTAATTACCAAGAAATATAAAAACAATATTATTTTTATTACTTACTACTAATTTCATCTTTAATATTATAAGATTTACTAGAGCTACGTCCTGTCACTCCTTTTACAAAGGACCTTAAATCTCCAGGATTATCTTTTTCTCGTCTTGATCTACCTGGAACTTCTTCTAGCAAATCCTGACATCCCATTAACCTATGAACGTTTTTATTAAATTAGGTTCAACTAGTTTATGCTTTTATTAAAATACTATTAAAATTTTTTATTACAATTACTAACCTAACTTCTAGTTTACCAGTTACGGCAGCACATCTGGATACAGTAGCTTTTTCGGGTATCACATTTCGTTCTGCTTTTAAGAATGGCTGTAAGCTAACATAAGCATGGTTCGGAGTTGGACTAGCAGCTTGAGCATTTTGTAATTCTCGCACTAATTGGACAGCAGTTGGCGAATTGGCAGGTAGCTCTTGACGACGAAGTTCAAGTGACCGTCGTAACAGATCCAATTTGCAACTAGATTCTGAAAGATTGGCTTGTGCCTGACAAAAAATAAATCAACTAAAAATTAAAAATTGCAATTTGCTAATTTAATAAATTTAAAACAGATGTTATAAAATATTAAATGATAATATTATTTTTATATTATTTTTTATTGAAGCCTGGACACTAAGAAAAATAAGATAATATTCTTTTTTTCTAAAAAAAAAAAAATATCAACATTCATTTTGTACAGAACTCTTCATTAATAATTATTTATTACATTTTAGTAAATTATTTAAATCTTAAAATATTTTCTTTATAACAGTTTATAGCTATTAAATTATTGAATTATTCTATTCCAAAGTGTATTAGTATTATAATAATGTTAAGAGGTAACACCTATTTTAAATTAAAAATTAGTAGAAGTGCAAAAATAATTTCACATTTTATATCACTAGATCTAAAAAAAACTACAATGAGTTCAAAAGATATCAAATTAAGTAAAAACTATTAATTAAAATATTTTTAATTTGATTATTCTAGATTAATAAAAATTTAAAACATTAAAATAAGCACTAATAAGATTAACACCACATTCTAACATGTAAAAAATATTTAAATATACTTAAAGTATGTGTTTTCACTATGAATGCAAAAATGATTTTGTTTTATTAGTGAAATACAACAAAATATAATAAATTATGCATAGGTACAGATTATATACAACATATTTATGTCACATCCACATTGCATAATTCTCCATTTCGTGAAGTGGACATTTTTATCCATTTTACAAAATGAAACAGCAATTTATCCACTTCGCGTAATTACACAATATGGATAACATAATTATATACTATTCAAACACATGTACATATGTGCCTGTGTAATATTATGTAATTTCTTATCGTAATAAAATACTCTTCTTAATGCAATTGTGATAAATCTGAACACATGCATTTGTGCTCATAAAACTATATTATGATAATCAATTACTCAAATTATTTGTTTTATCAAATAAATATTTAGCTGTTTAATAATTTAATGGTTCTTAATAAATTGTATATGGACATTTACCTAACATTAAAATACAAAATATTTCCATAGTATACAATACTATAAATTTCTTTAATTATGTTTATCATTAAAATGTTTATTAAACATAAAAATAAATTAATAAATAAATGAAATGAGTATGTTTTGTCAAGTTGTTACATAATACCATCTGGAAATAGAAACTGCATCTTTTTAGCACACTTTAGTTGGCTTAGAGCCATTATCTTTCTGGATACACTTCCAAGACTATTTATTTAACTTTGATTAAAAACATAGTATGTACTTAATTAATTATAATATTAACTTATCATAGTTTCATATAAGTGCATTTTTATTTTTATATTAAGCTTTAGAATTGAGGTAAGCAACTGAAACATTATTCTTTAAACATTATGCATCTATATTGATATTAAGAAAATACTGTTTAAATTTTATTTTTGTATCTACATTTTCATTTCAATTTAAAAAATTGTATGCAATTAATATTTTTTTATAACTTATTTTTTTAATTATATTTTGTTTATGGAATGTAGTATGTGGGTGAATTTGGCATTTTTAATTCGTCCACCATGAATTATGACCTTAGGAAACACTCACTAGTCCCCCTCTTTCACCAACATCACAACATGCTTTTAACAATATATTTGATGTTATGCCAAAACAAAACTAATCTCAGCTGAGTATTAGGATACATTTGACTCATCCAAGTGGTCAGTATTTTCTACAACATAGATTTTGAATGTACATTTATATTGTGTAACAAATTTTTTTTGAGTAAATTATAAAATGGAAAAACAAATTAATAATGATAATGATCCTAGTTTGGTACATGACTGGTCTATACATGCACATTTAAAATTAACACAAAGAACAAACAATGAACTACCGTTATCACAGCAACCACGCTATGGATTTCGACGAGGAAATATTGTATTTACTGCAGAACCACCTCAGAGACAAGACTCGGGTCTTGGTAGTTCATCTCGTGGATCAGCATGTGATTGCACATTTAATGTTACACCTCAATGTGAAGTATGTTGTGGTATAAGAAGTCCTATGTCAGTCAGAAGAGCACAAAACTTTACAGCACATTTTTGTACAAAAGTACCACCAAAAAAACATTTAGAAACTATGGATAACTCAAGTCAAACTTCTCCTTCTCCTTCAATGATTTTTACAAAGGTATTTATTAATTACTTCTCACTAATAATTTAAATATTTAATTAATGATTTCATTTTAGGATTACACAAAAAAAATTGATCTTAAAAACCGAAAATATGAATTAGATAAACACAAAAAACATCATGCCAGGACTGTACATATTGAAGTTTATTGTACAGAATCTTCAGACTCCGAAGACACAATCAAATCTTCTGACACATTACTTAATTTATCACAGGTGAAAATTAAATGCAAAAAAATATCAAAAAAAAGGGAATTAGTTCGAAGTCAATCAAGAATATCAAGTCAAAGTATGTTACAGAGGAGTCCTTGTTTGTCAGCTATGAATTCTACAAATACAATATCCAATTCTTCATATTTTGAGTCATCTAGTTGCGGTTTATCATCATTCATGGATTCAACTACATTGGGTAGTATTAGCTCAGGAACCGAAATCACGCAGCAGAAATACAAATCAAAAAATTATGAAGACTCGACCAGTAGTTCAGATGATGAATGTTCAGAAACAGCATGGAGTTTTAATAGCATTAGTTCTCAAAAAAATATAATTCTTGCAAGACGCCCATGGTCTACAGCAAAAAACACAAATGAAGATATGGGCAGTTTCAGTGATTGTTCACAGTCACCAATGTACAGGCAACCAAATAATTCTGATTGTGTAACCACTCAAGTTGCTAAAATGGCATTAAAATTTGGACCTATGCGAACTCAAGTTAAACAAGATCATCATGTTGGACCCTCAAAGAATCCAGATTGTACATGTTTCAACTGCCGTAGACATTTTAATGTTAGACATCGTTCCTATTCCATTGGTAGTGAAGCTGATCAATCAAACACATCGTTATATCTTAGAAAATGCCTCTAATTAAACAACTTCATAAAGTAAAATGTAATATAATAACCAAATAAATGGTACCATTTAACAAAACTTTTGAATTTGTGTCATTTATTTAATTTTAAAGACTGCAACAGTTTTTTTTTTATTATTGGATTGAGTCCAAAGAAACAAAATATAAAAGTAATTATTAAACCATATTAAAACAAAAAGTAAAACCAAGGTTGCATTTTGACTACATTTTTTATAACTAAATGCATTAAATTTATGAATGGTACACAAACTATTTAACTAACCAAAAATATATTTAGATTTGATAGATTATTTGGAATTTAGAGAAAATATTTAATTATATTACATTACAAACATACTATAATAAACATTGATAATGTAATAGATATTATATTTAAAATATTTGCAGATATGAATATTATAATTCAACATAATAAAACCAAAACTACTTTAAATTTAAACATTACACTAAATTTAAAAATATAGAATATCAATAGAAATTTAAAAGGAAAGTAGTACCAAAACTTTAATTAAAACTACTAACCTTACCTTAATTATTTAGTGATTTATTTTACTATAAATGTGTGTTTAATAAATTCTAACAATTTGTATTTATTTTACTGTATTATTATAAATTCAATAGAAATAAAAATGTAATTAAAGTGTTACATTTTATTTTCACTTGTATTTAAATGCTCACAAAATAAATAATCATTATTAAGTTTTTAATAAATTAAAACAATATTATTACCAAAATAATGGAATTATGTTGGGTAAATTAGACAATAACTATCTGACAATCAAAATAAAAAGTTGGGGTAACTGTTTAATAAAGTAGCAGCATTAGGTTTTTGTTAACTTTGAATCATAAGATTAAAGTGGGTTTCACTACATGATCAATGAACTCAAAGCAAATTAATAACTACACAGTTTTCAGAATAAAAACACAATGACCTAACCACTTAATGAACAAACAATTCATATTGAACATTATGATGATCCTTGATGTATCATATTTAGTGAAGCAATATGCATATTAGATTCTAAGAGGTAAGAAGAAGCTAATGTTTTTAAAATGTATTCATTTTTTTTATGGGTACATGTTTTCTTATAGTAATACTAGTCCAAAAGTTTTGACCACCAACTTTTTGAATCACAATTTTATTTAAATGTTCATAACTTGAATTAAAAAAATAATAATTTAAAGGTCTTTTTGTCAAATTTTGGAGTTTATCCCATATTTTGGAAAAACTATTGAGAATAATAAAAAATTACCTCTTTTTTAACTTAGAGCCAAATTCTGATTCAGAGTTGTTAGTCAAAACTTTTGAATATGTATTTCTATGTGAAAATGTGTATACAAAAAAATAAATAAAATAAAATAAACATCATTGTAAAAACACTAGCTTCTCTACTCCACTCTGAATCAAAAGCATAGTATTTCAACAGTTATGTTTATAATTTATTTAGTCAAATGTATTTATCTCTTAATACTCTCACAAATAAGTCAATCAATTTTGTTTTAAAACAATATTTTGACACTATTCATATTTTTATATTTATTAATTTAGTATACAATTATTTAACTTATTTTATTTTACTAATATGATTTTTTTTTTTTTTTTGTGGTATTTTGATTTTACAAGTATTACTACAATATAAAATTAATATTTTAAAAATTCTTACTTCTTGGAGAGCTTTCTTTTCATTAACTTTAGAGCTTTGTAACGTTCTAATAACATTTTTAGCTCCTTCTACAACAGCTGCTTCAATTCGTAATCGATGTCGTAATTCTGCAACGCGTTCTTCTAATGGGGTCTCCAAATGTGATTCAGACTTATCTAAAATAGTTTATTGTAACATTTTAAAATATTAAAAATCTAAAACTAAATAAGAATAATATACTTTTTGAAAATTCAAAACATCTCTTGAGTATAAGAAATTAAATAATATAAACTATAATTTAATAAGTAATCTGAACAAATCAGTTTTTAAAGCTTTATAAATTCTTACAACATTCTAGTACATTTTAAATTAATTTATTTTAAAGAAAAAATAAAAACAATAAATTATTTTCTCAATAAAACAATTCTGAGCATAGCTTCAGTTTATAAAAGAAAATTTCACTTGAAAATTATTAAGTTTACTTTTATCAAAAAATAGTTTTAGTAAAAAAATTCAAAACTTGGTGGATGTGCAGATTTAAAAAAAAAAACGATAAATCATTTCTTCAATAAGACAATTTTGAATGAAGTAAATAATAAAAAGAATAATAGTCGTAATTTTCAACACATCCACCAAGAGTATGTGATCCAAAGAGTAAAGAATATCTGAAGTGTGAATTATATCAGGCTTTCTCGCCTATACTTCACTTAACTTTTTTTTTGTCTAATAAACAAAGAAAAAAAGTGTAAGAAAAATGACCAAATTTTTTTTTCATATTTTCAAAGTTTTTTTGCGCCAAAATATTTCACATATTATCTATCATATTTTTTGTCTATTGATGTTTAAATTTCCAAAATGTTTGGATCGAAAAATGATGGTTTCCAAATCTTTTTTGTCAAATTTTGAGTAGTTTTCTCCAAGGGGAAAAAATTGAATTGAGAAATTCTAAAATTACCTATTTAAAGTACCAACTAGAGGCAAATCTGGTTTCAAAAAATTGCTATTTAAGGCTTTTGGACAAGTATTTCTATAAAGAATCACTATTGGACATCAACAAAATAAAACTTTTTAGTATTTTCCTGTGTTATGAGACTACATTTCATATTACGACTACTCTTTAAAACTAATTCAGTTATAGTATCTATCATGACTGTAGTTGCGATTAACCTCAAAAATTAAAACTTTAAAATGTAATTTCTGTTTTACTAGCTTACAGATTTTTATTGATGAATAATAGACATTTAATCTCTACTAAAACTGAAGAGGAAGCAGTAAGATGCTTCAGGAGTATACACTAAAAGACAATGTAAAAATGGTCATAATGCAATATAAAAAAACATTTTTGGACAACTAGACATAATTTTAAATTGTATTTAAATACAAACATTTTTTAGATAACTTAAGAACAATCAAATGTTCTGATATTATGTGGTAGTATTTAACTGACCTAAATCAATATAACTGCACATTAACCAATTAACTTAAGACTTTGCCTGCCACACATGAATACTGTGAATTCACAAGTTAACATCTCAAAAATAAGTTATTTCAATGACTCAAGAAATATTTATCATTTGTACAATTATTCAAATATATCAAACCATTTTTATTTTCACTATTAAATTTAATTTCTTCTTTTTGTTGCTTAGTCTGCTTTCCTTTCAAAATAGCCATTCTTAAATATTCAATTTTTAATTTAGAATCAGACAACATTTGTTGGGCATCAGCTAATAGTTTTTTGTCTCGTGAATGACCACTACTTAAACTTGTTATCATATTTTCAGCACCTTGCTTGACCTGAAGAAAAAAATTGATATATTTTATTATTAATGAAAAAAAAATTTAATTTAAATATTTAGTATTTACCTTTAACTCTATATTAAGTTGTTTTTCAAGTTGTACTAGTCTAAGGTCACTCACAAAATTTGATTCTTGTACTTGTTTAGGCGATTGACCAACAAATTGCATAGGTAATGAATCTAAAACACAAATTTCTTTTTTAATATATGTTTTAAAATTAAAATTTTAATTATTTATTATTGTTTTAAATTTAACAATAAAATCTTTATCTAATATGAAGTAATATAATATTAAAAATATTTCTATATACTAAAATAATGATCTATATCATGAATAACTAGTATTTACAAAATTAAAAAAAAAATTTGATTCAACGTTTTTTTTCTTTTTTTTTAAAAATTAACTATTTTATGTTATCTTAAGTAAAATATTTTAACTTAACTACAAGTGTTGGAGAAACTATTGAAAATTTAGAAAAATTACTTCTCAAAAATACCATCATATCAAAGGTTCTTAACCCTAACCATCCACAACACTAATGTCTAGAGTTTATTATGAATTTAAATTACTCACTTTTTATAATGTTTTAGTCACTATAAAAAGCTATGTTTTCCATAACTTATTTTTATGTCATCTTAAGGATGTCCCATAGAGACACAAACTTTTTTTTCAAATGGTAACCCTCTATTTTAACTGTAAAATTTTAAATGGGTTATTTTTCGGTAAATTTTGATTCATTGAAAACCAAAATTTGAATGAGTATTTTTTGAATTATTAAAATTTAAGTATTAGGGGAAATAGTCTCTTAGATATCTATTTAGTTACTTATGTATTACATAATTATTATGAATTTAACAGCTAACACCGAATTACTTCGCAATATTGTAAAATAAAAACTAATTTTCGAATTTTGATTTCAATACATAAAAATTATCTGAATAAAAATTTGTCGTTAAAATAGGGGGGGGGTGTCATTTGAAAAAAGTTTGTTTCTCCACAGAATATTCTTAAGATAACATGAAAAAATTAATTATAGAAAACATAATTTATATACTAATTTGTACATTCCGAAAAATAACCAAATTTTTGCATTTTTACAGCCAAATATTGGAGTGAACACATTTAAAAAAAATCACCCTGTATATATTTAAAATAGCATTGCATTTAAATTTATTCAACTCCTTTATGTTGCTTAGGTGAATAAAATTGTTAAGAAATAAATTTTAAAATATATTAAGGGACAACTTTTTATTATTAGATTGATTTTATGTGCTCATTAAATCAAATATAGGTAGGTATAACAACAATATAGTTATTTTATTTAGTACATATTTTGCTAAGAAAATTAAACTATCAGAGAATTTTTATTTTTGCACATTAATTTAGATTTTTACCTCATATTAATAATCAAATAAGCAATTAAAAGTTTTGATGAAATAACCATCAGAACACATTATTTAAAATATTGTGGTCATTATATTTTTTTATCATAGAACAATATCTTGAAATATCAAAATATGAGTTACATTAATTTTTGTAATTTAATAAAAATGTACACAAATTGTTATTTTTTAAAAAAGCACTATTGTAGTAGTCTTTTTTATGGCATTTAAATCCGGACCACCATAGTAATGTATCTAATACTAATATTTTATGATATATAGTGTAGGTTATGATTTTAATTACCTACCTACTTGCCTATTCAATTATTATAGTAATAAACTACTTTGTGTGTCACATTTTTTATTCAGTTTTTTTTATGATTTAACTATAATCCACACAACATAATTTAAGAAATAATTTTTATTTCTGAATAAAATAATTACTTAGCATGTAAATATAATATTTTAGTTAGTACACTATAATTCATATAAATTACCTATACATAAATGAAACCCAGTAAGAGAAACTTAAAGCCTAACAACAATGTAAAATGTTATTATTGTTATAAACAATGAGCTAGATTTTTATTTTCTCAGAGACTCTATAATTTTATTCAGAGAAGTTTAGCAGAATAACAATAGGTAATTGGTTTCTACCATGTGTAAAATTATAAAATAGGCAGATAAATGTTATAACAGACATTAAATAAACCCAAAACATAACTAAAGAGCCTAGACCCAGAGTATACAAAAAAGCATAAATATTTTAAAACAACTTTTAACATACACAAATATTCTCTAATATGGATTTATTAAGTTACAATACTTATTAGATCATGAAAAACATGAGATTAATTAATACAACATACAATATATTTATAAACAGTAACTATTTTAAAGCTAATTAACTTAAAATTGATATCAAGCTATTCCTTTATATACATGTTCTTTGTACACAATAATATGGAAATGTGATGGTTATACAATTATAATAAATAATGGCCATATATTCTACAATTTGAATTAGCTATTTCTTTTCTTTGGCTTGATTCTAAATCAAATATTGTGAATTTATAAATTCAAATTAAAAACAAATAAAATAAAAACACGTGATAAAAAACCAACTCACTTTTTATTTTAATTGTACCTATTTATAATGTCATTATTAAATAATGACATAAATAAATTTTATTTTCTCATTGTAATGTTTTAATCATTAAAACAGAATGTTAAAAATACTAAAATAACCTCTAACAACAAATACCGGTACTTGTTTAGTAGACACCTGCCCAGAAAGTATTCACTCTTGTTTAGTTAACAACCACCACTCTTTTTTTTTCAAATTTTAATATGTTTATTAGTAAGTACGATGTATATTGGTATGTATCGCACATAAATGAGCAATCATTTGTATGTCAATACTTGTTAGTAGATAACTACTTCATATAGGTAACAAGTAAACGGTAGCCACATCACATTTGACGAAGCAGATTGCATCAAAAACTCTTAACCACAAAATGTGTTTTCACTTCCCTGATTAAACTCATTAATTTAAATAAATATGGTCAAGTTCTGCGTTTCAAAGGTCATTAGGTAATAGTCATAAAATTTATCTGGGTATAATCCGAGGTATAATCTGATGTTTTTAAAAAAAGTTTGAAATGTATTTTCATCGTGATTTTGGTTAATTGGATGTACAACATTTCCTGGTTTTCTAAATTGCTTCATTCAATAAACTAGCTGCTTCTAAGATACATACTATTTTTGTACTGTTCATATTTTGTAAAATCAACTAATTAATACATTGATACCGATCTTTTAATATATTATTTTCACTTTGAAATTAAAAATTGGTGTATAGAATTAAAACACATCTATATTAGAATGAATATAGTAATCAAATTGGAATATAAACTTATAAGTACTAACCTATATTTAGAATAAATTGTATTACATATTATGAAATGATTATTTTCATAAAAAATGTAAATACAACTATTAGTACCTATAACACAAAATCATGTGCCATAATAAACAGCAACCTACTAATAAACTAAAAAAAAAATAATTATTATTTAGGTAGATAGGTAGGCACTTTATACAATATATTTTAAAAGCACATACCAACATTAAATAATGAAAGATCTAAATTAAACTAGGTACCTAATCAATGTAGAATAAACACATTTAGTACATTGGAGTAAAATATGTAATCAGTTGAAATCAGATTATACCCATAACAAAGGCTATAAACATAGCAGTCGGTATACATAACATTAGTGATGTTAACATATAAAAATTGGGTTCCTAGTAGTATTATCATACCAATGTGTAGACTTTGTATACATTTTGTATTAAGAAATGAAATTTTTATCAAGAGAATACTAACTACCAATATTTTTTTAAACTTTTATAGATAATACTATCAGTATATAATTAACATACTTGATATAGGTCGATCTGCTGATCCATTGGTTCCAAATGTCTTATATCCTCCAGAAGAAAATGAATTGTTTGAAACACCAGAACATGATTGTTGTCCAGTTGCTCCATGGCTGAGAATGATATGGGATTCAAGTTCTTGCAGTTCGGCCTGTAATTCTGCAAGCTTAGAGTTGGATTTTTTTACAATATCAGTAACATCTGACATTGACTTGCGATCAGTGACAACTTCACGCAATTTCTCGGCGCCTTCTTTGATTTTAAGCTCACGTCGGATCTCTCGCCTAATGGTTTCCTTTAGCTCATCTAATAGAGCAGGAGTTAATGAATCAATGGTAGACTCCGGTCCTGTGCCATCAGTGTTTGTAGTTACCAAGCCGTACTTGAAACCCAATTCGTATAAAACAGGATTGTACATGTATTCACCCTGAAAAAATATAAATAAGAGATATAGGTAGGTACATTATATATTACCTAGTAATAATTTTATAAAAATTTTTAACTAGCTACTTACACATTAAAATAAGTGATAAAGAGAGATAAGATATCTTCCTACTAATAAAAAATAATAAATAAGTAGGAAAGTAGGTAGGCAGGTACAGTAGAACCCTTTTAATCCATCACCTTTGGGACTGGGTTATGGTCTGAATGCAGAAAAGGTCGCATTATCAGAAAATATAAAAAAATAAGAATTCACAGTACATATGTAAAAAACAAAATATGTTACATATGTAAAGAAGACAGTTGATGAAAACAATACAGTAGAAAAATAAAACTAATAGGTTACCTCATTAGACACAATGATTTTATAACAAATATATTAGAAGGAAAAGTTGAAGGAACAATGCCCAGAGGGATACCAAGAAAACAGCACTTCAAAGATATTCAGAAGTCCATGAGATGTTCATCTTTCTCAGATATGAAGAGTGTGGCATGTGATAGGGAAAAATGGCTTCAACGACAAGGCTTTGCCTTTAGGAATTTATCATGATGATGTAAAATATTAAATTATCCTACATTGTTACTGTACATACACTAATAGTAACTTTGAATGTAAGCATATACTAATACGTATCTAGAAAAAAAATTACTTGGAAAAAAGTCACTTAAACATTTTTGTTTAGTAAATGTAATTCTTGACTTGAACACAGAAGATACGAGAGACGATGAGTACCTACTAAAGCAGACAAGTAATAAAGAAAATAGTAAACTGGCAATTAATTTTATATATTTATTGGAAAATCCAAATGCATTTTTCATTACCCACTATAAACAGTAAGAACCCAGCTAGGAATAGGATTTACCAATTTGAAAATTAAATAATGAACAGATCAAAAATGTCTTGACACAAAAGATTTGTAGGAAGTCATATTTGATCAACCCTCAGATTCTAAAATTGAGGAAACGGTGCCCAAAGTTAATGAAAAAAATTGATCAGATATACAAATGACAATATGGAGATTTTTGATCAAGTTCTACTTAAGTTTAGTTACTAAAAGTAATAAGATAATTATCCCTATTAAACTAATTTAATCCAGTACACGTCACTATAAATTAAAACTAGCCTTAAATGATATTATATTTAATGACATTGAAATATTAACAAAAACGATAAATTGATTAAAAAAATTGAACTTCTGTCAGCTTTCAAATCTGACAGCATTTTGAGGAAGAACATGTACCTAAAATAGTATTTGGTTATTTATGATTTTAGTTTCTGGGAATTAAGAAATTATCTAATATTTTTATAAAGATGTTTATTTATTATTATTATTATTAGGTAAGTAGGTACCTAATTGTTTTTGTAAACCCTTTTTTTGTTTTATATGCCTTGCTACTAACCTAGAAAACAAAATTTATTATTAAGGTATCCATTTTTATTCCATTAATTTAATTCTGATGCCCTTTTAAAATCTTGAGTAGTTAGATAAGTACTATCTTACCTACCTAATTGTTTTGATATTTTATTTTACTTTTCAACACAAACTTTCTTTTCTTTTAACCATAATATTTATATATTTTATCCCTGTATTTATCATATGATGAGATTATAATATCAGTATAGCCAGATGCAATGGCCAACCAAATATTAGGTATTATTTTATAAATAAATGAAAATAAATTTGATCAGCATTGTTATCAGAGGCGTATTTGGGACTGTTGTTCGGGGGGGGGGGGCTACAACTATTCTTTGGAGGGGTTTAGCACACTTAGCCATCCCTTATATACATATAAATAAATATATATATATAGTCCCTGATTGTTATGTAGGTATACCTATATACCAAGCTATATCTATGCATATTAAATGAGTATAAAATAATATTAAATAATATCTAAAATATATTGTCTTTAAACTAGAGTTATCTACATCTACAATAGACATACCCGAGGACATAGGTACCTACCTATTTTTTATTTTTAATAATTTAAATAAAGTAAAGCATATTTTAACCAAGTTTTTAACTTCTGACTTAAATACAATTTTATCAATTAGGTAAGCTACCTACACTCATCATAGTATACTCATCATAGGTATACTTAAATTTAAAAAATCTTATTACTAATACCTAGGTGTATTCAGGAAAAGAGTAAACAGCATTTTTCGTGCAGTAATCAATTAGGTACCAATAAGGTAGGTACCTAACCTAACCTAACCTACCTAGATAGGTACTACTAGTCAAGAAAAACCAAGATAAAAACACAATTTCAGGCAGTACAAAATGAACATAGATTTTCAGAGAATAATTATTTCCAGGACGATAAATAGCTATGAAAACGTGTTAATTTTAATTGAATGCATGGGATCACTAATCATTCTAATTATTAGTTTTCATTAATTAGGTAGGTATAAGTACGGGTAATATCTTTTTAATTTTTTTATCTTTTAATTTCAATCACGATAATTTGTAGCCGAGTAATTCATTATACAACGGAATTAAAGGGTAGAACATTTTACAGAGATCATGTTCGCACCTTCGAGTTAAATCGGAGGGAATCCCGTGAAAACACAAGATGAAAAAGAGCGAGAACTACAGAAAAAACAATGCGTCGTTAAACAAATCATCTGTTATTGGCAACGGCGATTGGATCAACGAAGCTGTGCTTGGAGAACATTAATAGTCATATTTTACAGCCGCCAGCCAAGTATTAATAGGCAGAGCGTTATTTGCCACAGGTACGAGCGGAAATTGTGCAACTAAAATAATATCCGGATTGCAACTTTCAAATCACCAAGTGTGGAGAGCTTAAGACACGCACACTCGAGCAGTCATGTCTGACGGATAACATCGATCATAATTCATAATCATTGATTACGTTTGTTATTGTTTAGTAGTAGGTATTACGGCAACACGCCACAGACGGAACAAGGAAAACAAAATGCTATTGAAATTTTCCGCTGACAACAGTTTATTTGATTGGGTGTGTGTGTGCGTACACAAACGGGACAAAATTCAAACGTTTAGCATACGCAGCGGCGGCACTTTTGACAGGTGAATGAACTTACCTGATAATACTCGGCCATTTTTCTTAACAACTTAACACACAGCGGCAGACGACGACGCGTTCGGACAACACTGCACTACCATTACACTCGCGACCAACCGGTCGGCAAACGTTTTCACATGAACGGACGGAACTACGGGAAATATAAAAACGAATACCGGCGGCGCGGCGATGGAGAACCACGGAAGTTCATTTCATTTTCGACCACGACTGCTGTTTGCGGCGCGTAATCCGACGGTACACGAACACCATATTTTTTTAATCCGTGGTGGCTAGGCACGTAGAGGGGAAGGAATAATAATAATATTATTATTATAAACGTACGCGCACACACACACGCGCGCGCACTCGCACAAACACCACCACACACACACACACACGCACATACACACGGGACTCTGCACACGGCGGAGAGCCCGTTGGAATTTGATGAATGATTCGGCTACTCGATTAAACTCAGAACACAGTCGACATCGTCCGCGACCGCCACTCACGTCTCTCGCAGTTCGGAGATGCGCAACCGCGACGGTGACGATGCGCTGCATGCGCAAGCACGGCGGGCCCAGTGCTGCCATGCAAGTCGACACCAATAATCCCCGGTGGCACGTGAACGCCACAGGTATAATAATAATAATAGTGACGCAAATACAGAGATTTTAAACAATAACCATTTTAGATTCTGAGCGAAAGCGAAGAATGTATTGGTTTTACAAATCTGTGTGTTTTTTTTCTTATTTTTTTTTTTTTTTCGTATGTATGGAAACAGTATTTTGGGTAGAGGATACTGGTCCAAAAGTGTCGATCAGTAACTCTATAGAACGGAAATGTTGTCAAGATGGTACTTTTGGGAGGTCATTTTTCCAATTTCTCAATACCTTTTTTTAAGCGCACGCCTAGAATACCCAAAAAATTGACAAAAAACGGCATAACGCGAATTTTCATAAATTCGATTTTGTTTTTTTGTCATAACTTCCAAAATAATGGAGCTAGAAAGTTGAAACTTTCACCAACTACTAAAAATAGTCACGCGCACGCCGCACACCCATAAAATTTTCAAACACATTTGACCAATTTTGAGGTAAGTACGACATTTTGAAAATTTCAGAAATTTCTCGTTTTTTGTTAGTTTTTAATTCATAAAATTTTAATGTATGGATATTAAGAGCTGAAAATTTAATACAAACATATTCATATGTATTTGTAACAGTACTCAAAAAATTTCGAAAATCGTTAGTCAAGTTTTTGTTTTATAACTGTTTAAATTAGGAATTTTGACACATTTCATTGGTTTCACTTAAAATTACACACTTAAACGCATATAAAAAAATAATTGGTTCAGCCAATCTTTATGAAACTTGGTACGTAGATGGAAAATTACATTGCGGGTATTTTGGTGTAAGAAAATTTTTGATGTATGAATAATTAAAAATTTCACAAGGTTTTGATTGAAAAAAATTCGGAAAAAATACTATACATATTAATACTATAAATAAAAATATACATGGATTATTTTGTTATTATGACTATTAATGGACATTTGAAAAAATTTAGTGAATTTTATTTGGTGTAAGGTGTAACTATTATCGGAAAATA